>CAUYQG010128096.1:0-24135 GCA_963574415.1 Tarsius wallacei
CGTTCCGAAGTTTCAGGCTTTTGGAGAATTAAGTTGCTGTTGGGATCCATAGGATTTAGGGTGTGGGGGATGGCCTGCCTTTGAATAGTAAACAGCATGCCAGGATCGGGTACTTCAGCATACAATCTGAGCCCCCACGTTTTACCCATTTCCCACACCTTGCAGATGCTGAGGGCATCCCAAAGTATTATAGTGAGTTTAAGTGTGTTGCATGTTTGTACTTGGCTGCATTGGGAAGCAGGCTTCCTCCTGCATAGACTTATGTATGGGTCTCGGTTTTTCAAAGGAGCAATAGTTTCGCACCCCCATGCGGCACAGTGGTATTGTCCTGCTTTGTGGCAATGGGCTGGCCCCGATGCCGGGCAAGCATAAAAACCAACAGATTTAAGTTCTTTTTAATAAGTTAAGGTGCCGCATTTGTCAGTGTGTGTGCCCCCGTGCCCCCGAGGGTTAGACCTGGCCATAATTTACAAAAGTCAAAATTAAAGACCGGCTGCCCGCTTTCTCTATAGGTGGTAATTACGGTCCCAGTGATGGTATTTCTCAGTTCCCAGGAATAGTTCCCCAGAGTATAGGGATAACATGGGTTAGGCCATTAGGCCTTAAGCTGGGGAAAGTATATAAGGAATATGATTAAGATAAAGGGGCCCCAAAGGACTTATCTTTAGAGGATCTTCTCCAGTAGTTGGCTTGACGACCTTCCATGCCTCTGGGGGTGTGGTGGTGGCTACCTTTACTTGTGAATGATGAATCCAGGGGCAGACACCTCTGACCTTGACGGCCATAGGAGTAGTAAGGATTACTACGTGGGGGCCCTTCCACCTTGGGGTGTGGGCCTCAGCTTTGTGTTGCTTTATCTAGACCTGGTCGCCGGGCTGGAATGGGTGTGGGCTTCCCGGAGCTGGTTTCTGGAAGGCTGCCTGCACAGTTTCAGTTACAGTCTGTTGAATTTTCTGAAGAGCCTGCAATGACTGAAGCAAATTATGGTTCGACAGTTCTAGTGCTTTTTCCTGTCCAATTTTTGGAAGCAACAGCAGCTATCCAAAAAGAATTTCGAAGGGGGTTAGACCCTTGATGTAGGGGGTACACCTGGCCCTTAAGAGGGCATAGGGAAGGAGTATTACTCATCCTTCGCCGGTCTCCAGGGTTAATTTGGTTAAGGTCTTTTTAAGTATCTGATTCATTTTTTCTACCTGTCTGAGCTCTGGGGATGGTAAGCACAATGTAAGTTCCAATTTATCCCCAAGGTTTTTGCAATACCCTCAGTATGTTTAGAAATAAATGCTGGGTCATTATCTGAGTCTATTGAGATAGGTAAACCATATCTTGGTATGATGTTGTTTAGGAGTTTTTTACTGTTACAGAAACAGTTTCAGTTTTTGTGGGGAATGCCTCGACCCATCCTGAGAAGGTATCTACCAATACCAATAGGTATTTATATCCATATTGCCCAAGTTTGACCTCTGTAAAGTCTATTTCCCAATGTCTCCTGGGGGTTAGCCCCCTATCTCGGACCCGTTGGGCAGATACACTGAACTTAGTACTATTAGTCTGCTGGCATGAACACAGCCTTGAATGAGTTCCTGGGCGAGCTGGCTCAGATGAGGGAGGTAAAATTCCTTTCTTATGAGTTCAGTTAGTTTTGTCTTTCCCAGATGAGTGCCCTTGTGCAGTTGCCTTAGGATTTGTTGTCCCAGGACTCAAGGGAGGAAGGTTCTGCCATCCTGAAGTTGGAGCCATCTGTCTGGGTTTATGGTGGTTTGCAATTTTTGTGCGGCAAGGACGTCCTCTTCTGTGTATTTTGGTGGTTTGCATAGAACTGGAGGAGGTAGTGCCAGCAGGCAGGTGGTTCTGCAATAAGCAGCTTCCCTGGCCGCTTGATCCGCTTTTCTATTTCCTGTTGCCTCTTTTGAGTTTCCTTTTTAGTGGCCTAGGCAATGGATTATGATGACCCCTTTGGGGGCCCATATTGCTGCCAGGAGGTCTAAGACCTCTGCTTTATTTTTTATAGTTTTCCCCTCTGTGGTGAGCAATCCCTGTTCCCTATAAATTGTCCCATGAACATGTGCAGTTGCAAACACATGCCTGCTGTCAGTGTATATGTTGACAACTTTTCCTTCACCTGTGTTCAGGGGCTTGGTCAAAGCAATCAGTTCCCCCTTTTGGGCTGATGTTTCCTGCAGGAGAGACTCGGCCCAAACAGTTCCCTGTAGAGTGACCACCACTGCCCCTGCATACCTTACTCCATTCTGAATGAAACTGCTGCCATCCGAGAAGAGCGTTAGGTCGGGGTTTGTTCTCAGGACATCGGTTAGGTCCCATCACAGCATCTGGAACTCAGTTGTCTCATAACAACAGTGCTGTGGACCCATGGGACCTTCCTCCTGTAGCAGAGTCGCAGGCTTCAAACTGGGGATATGCTGGAACTTGATGCAGGGTTGATCTAAAAGCAGCACTTGATAATGGGGTATTCGGGCATTTGACATCCATTTGTCAGAGGCCCCTTGGAGTAAAGACTCCACTGCATGTGTGGCCATGACAGTCAGATTCTGCCCCAATGTTAGTTTGTCTGAGTCCTTTACTAACATGGCAATAGCTGCTATAACCCACAAGCAGAGTGGTCAGCCTGAGGCTACTGGGTCCAGTTTTTTTGACACGTAGGTGACCAGCCTGTCCCATGGGTCAAGTTTTTGAATCAGGACCCCCTGGGTGACACCACATCACTCATTCACATAAAGGTGGAAAGGTTTTTCAATATCCAGCAAGGCCAGGGCCAGGGCCGAGACCAGGGTGTTTTTAAGGGCTTGGAAAGCTTCCCCTCTCCCCCAGTTCCATTCAAAATTAGCCTCCGGTCCCTTGATGATTTCATAGAGGGGTTTTGCGAGTTCAGCAAACTTAGGGATTCATAGTCAGCAGTATCCTACGGTTCCCAAGAATTCCCGAACCTGTCTTTTGTTTTCTGGGACCGGGATGCCCGCTATAGCCTCAATGTGCTGGGCAATCAGGAATCTTGTACCTCCTTTGAGGTTATATCCAAGGTATGTGACTACACTTACACAGAGCTGAGCCTTTTTTGCTGACACCCGATATCCCAGAGTTTGAAGTTCTTTTAGCAGGTGCCTGGTGGCTTGCAAGCACTCACCTTTTGATGTGGCTGAGATTAACAGATTATTTACATACTGTAGCAGAGTTACTTTAGGGTGCTGTTGCCGGAAGGCTCAGAGGTCTTGGCATAGGGCTTCATCAAACAGTGTGAGAGAATTTTTAAATCCTTGTGAGAGCCGTGTCCAGGTTAACCGGCCATTTTCCCCTTTTTCAGGATCTGTCCATTTAAAGGCAAACAAGGGATGGCACTGCTTAGCCAGTGGGGTGCTGAAGAAGGCATCGTTAAGGTCCAGGACAGTGTATACCTGCCTCTCTGGAGTTAATCCGCTGAGGAGGGTGTACGGGTTGGGGACTGTGGGATGGATATCTTTCACTCACCTGTTGACCTCTCTGAGGTCCTGGACTGGACAGTAGTCCCCCATGCCCACCTTTTTGACAGGAAGAAGTGGGGTGCTCCAGGATGAGTGACACGGCACTAGGATTTTAGCCTCCCAGAGATGCTGGATGTGAATTGCTATGCCTTTTTAGGCCTCTGGGGATATAGGGCACTGTTTTACTCTAATGGGTGTTGCCTGGCTTTTGAACTGTACAATGACCGGTGGCTGATGGGATGCCAGCCCAGGGAGGGGATTGATTTGGCCCAGATTTAGGAAAACTCAGTCTGCAGCTGAGCTAGTAGAATGGTGTTTGAAGAGTCAAGAGGGACCCTGCCCTCTGTTAACATATATTCCTCACTTAGGGGAACAGTAACACGAATTTTTGATGCCCTGGTGGGTTCAGGCTTACTGCTGCTGTGGTTTCTTGAAAACCTATGTTGGCTTTAAGCTTGTGCAAGAGGTCTCATCCCAGGAGCGGGTACGGGCAATCTGGCATTACCAGGAATGAATGAGTTACTTCCCCTTTCCCCAAGTCTACCATTCTTTTGGTGGTCCAGAAGCATAATTGAGTCCCGGTTGCCCCTGAACCAAGGAGTGTTTATTTTGAAGTGGGCCGTTATACCTTTGGAGGACTGAATGCTCAGCCCCTCTGTCCACTAAGAAGTGAACAGGATTTCCCCCCGTTGTACGTTTTACCCTGGGTTCCAGGGGGGAATTGACAGAGCCCTGACTCCATCAGTACAGGAGTAGATTTTGGTGGGCATTCCCCCAGAGGGCACTCTTGTAGTTGAGGTGGCCTGTCTGGACAGTTCTTTAACCAGTGCCCAAATTTTTTACAGTAGGCACAATGGTTCTTGGTTATTGGAGTTTTTTTCCTGGCACTGGTTCCTCCTTTCCCTGTTGGCTGCTTGGGTTTAACTTCCTGCAAAGTAGTTGCAACTACTTTGGCCATTCTCTTGGTTTGCTTGTTTTTAAGAAAGTCCTTATTACTAAAGACCTTTGGGCTACTTTAGCTAACTGTGACAAATTTTTCCCTTCAAATTCTTTAATTTTCTGCAATTTTTTTCTTATGTTAGGGGCCGACTGGGAGACAAAGGCTATAACTAAGGCCCTTCAATTTTCTGGAGCCTCTGGGTCTATGGGGGTATACGTCCGATAGGCCTCCATGAGGTGTTCCAGAAAAGCTGTGGGAGATTCCTGTGGGCCCTGAATTACCTCACTTACCTTAGACAAATTTGTGGGGTGCCTGGCGGCAGCTTGGAGACCCCCCCATTAGAATCCGGTGATAGGTGGTAAGACATTCCCTACCATGATCAGTGTTGGGGTTCCAATTAGGCCTCTTGGTGGGGAAGGCACGTTCTACATGGGTTTGCTCTTCCGGCCTGCCATTCGGTCCCAGGACCAATTTTCTTGCTTCTTGATGGATTCGTTCCTATTCCTCCACAGTAAAAAGAGTTTGGAGGAGCTGTTGGCAGTCATCCCATGTGGGCTGGTGGGTGAAGAAAATAGTTTATAAAAGACCTATGAGACTTTGAGGTTTCTCAGAGAATGATGGGTTTTGGTGTTTTTAATTATAAAGGTCGCTAGTAGAGAAAGGGACATAAACCATAAAGGGTTGGCCTCCTGATCCTCCCACGTCCAGCTCTGGGGCCTATCTTAGGGGGAGGACTGCTGATGTTTGAGGTTCTGAGTTTCCTGAAGATGAGTCGGGGCTAGTCGATTTATCGGGGGTGGTGGGCCCTCAAGTGATGCATGGGGAAGAGGAGGATAAAGGGGCTGATACAGAGACCCACTCCTGGTGTGTGACGGGCTGAGAACCTCTTGGGCCTCCTGTTCCTACCCAGATGCAGAGTAGGGCGGGGGAATTTCATCATCTTCCAGTGAGCTCTGGAGGACTGGAGGTTTGACTTTTGTAGTTTCCTGTAGGGTTAAAACACGAGAAGAATTAGCTTTTCCTTTGGCTTTCTTTATTCATGATGGCTGATGCATTACCAGGAGGTACCAGGCAGTGATGTATGGGATCTGGTCCAGGTGGCACCAGTAGACTAACTGTTGGACCTTCCCTACTATGTTAGGGTTGAAGGTCCCCTCCGGTGGCCAGCTGCACTTAGGAAATGTGGGCACTCGGGGGAACAAAAAGTGATTAGGTTTCCTTTGTTCACCTGGTAACCCCACTGCTGTGCCACTCCTTGGAAACCCTTGAAGTGGCATAAAAATAATTGCAGAGGAGTGTCAGGTTGAGAACATTGCTGCCCCATAATGCCAACAGCGATGACAGACACGACAGTGACAAACACCAAACACAAAAAGACAAGGACAAGGACTGAACAGAGAGACCTGATTGCCTGAGGGCAAAACCAAAACAGGGGGCTTACCATGACACTGAACTCAGGAATTAACACTGTGTCCAGTTTTCCTGGAAGTTCAAACAGACATGTGCACAATCAGAAAACAAGAATATGACTTACCTTTCTGAGGGCTCAGGGGATGTTGTGAGTCTGCCAGAGATGACAATTAGCCATTTGCAAGTACTTGGACTCTCCAGACCTAATGAACACCGAGGTCCATGGGAATGCAGACCTGCAAGGTCAGCTGGTGTTTTGGGTCTAGATGTCAAGCTCTCGGATTTCCCGGAGGAGCCCCCATATGAAGTAGGGTCTGAGCACACAGACACCAACACCAAAATTTCAAGTTAAAGTAAGGAGAGATTTATTAGCCAAAACTAGCTGGCCAGTGACCACTTCTTGGACAATGCAAGTCCCAGTGCAAGGGCCCCGCCTTGCAGCATGGGGTGGTTTAAGTAGGGTAAAACCACATCCCGGCAAGGCCTGGCTCATTGGGACTTTCCAAGCAAGCCAAACCACAGCATCCTGGAGGCCTATGTACTTCCACGCAATGGTAGCAGGGTTTACAGAAGCAGAAAAAAAGCTGTTAGACAGTTTAACAATAGCCAGCAGGTGCTGTTGCTAGTTTCCAGGAAGAAGCTATCAACTGTGTGAAAGGTTAAGTACGTACTTGGCTTGACTTTTGACATTTCATTTTATTACATTTTCTTAGGCCCCTTCCACAAAACCATACCTAAAAGTGTCCTATAAGCCCTCAAGGAAAAGATAAAAATAAATATAGAATATTGAACTTTAATATTTTATATTTTCCATACAAAATCTTGAAAAAAAAATACAATTTTGATGAAAGTTTTTCTCCAATTGTGTCCCTGGAGCCTGGCAACTAGGGTACAAACAGCCCTAGGGTTGGTGTTTAAAAGCTTATTAGATACTATTATTTAACAAAACTGACAAAATTAAGCAAACAGATTTTTAACTAATTTTTTTCTAGGTACTAGCGTCTTCAATTTTAGTCATAATGCCTTAAACTTTTTTTATAAGAATAAATATTCTGACCTTCCGCCCCCGGAATTTGACAAACTCTTGCAAGGCTTCAGCCTCTTCCTAAACCAGTGCTCAGCAAGGAGAAGGCCATGTTCAACTCGAGCACCAACATCATGAAGCCCAATGGCAAGAAGCCAGATGAGTTCGAGTCTGGCATCTCCCAGGCTTTCCTGGAACTGGAGATGAATTAGAACCTCAAGGCTCAGTTCAGGGAGCTCAACATAACAGCGGCCAAGGAAATTGAAGTTGGTGGTGGTCGGAAACCTATCATAATCTTTGTTCCTGTTCCTCAACTGAAATCTTTCCAAAAAATCCAAGTCCGGCTAGTACATGAATTGGAGAAAATGTTCAGTGGGAAGCATGTTGTCTTTATTGCTCAGAGGAGAATTCTCCCTAAGCCAACTCGAAAAAGCCGCACAAAAAATAAACAAAATCATCCCAGGAGCCGTACTCTGACAGCTGTGCATGATGTCATCTTGAGGACTTGGTCTTCCCAAGTGAAATTGTGGGCAAGAGAATTGTGGGCATGAAGCTGGACGGCAGCCGGATCATCAAGGTGCACTTGGACAAAGCACAGCAGAACAATGTGGAGCACAAGGTAGAAATTTTTTCTGGTGTCTACAAGAAGCTCACAGGCAAGGATGTTAATTTTGAATTCCCAGAGTTTCAGTTGTAAATAAATATAACTAAATAAAGTATATTCACAGTAAAATAAATAAATAAATAAATACATACATAAATAAATAAAGATTCTGCAATGGAATATTATTCTAAATAACTTCAATTTTTCAGCAAAAACTGTTTTATGTAAAATTTTAAAAAATGTTTACATGTTATGTTAACCATTTTGAAAACTGTTTAGTTAAATGTCTTTAGGAAACAATTTTATTTATAATAGAAAGAAGTAATAAAAGGCCTAATGATCTTTAGACAGAAAAATAAATTTCATAGTAGCAAATAATCAATATTACCTAAAATATGCTTTTTGCTAGGGGTATTTTGTGTGCATATGCTATAAAAGAATTATTAAATATCTGTGATAAACTTAAGGAATTAGATCATGAAACTATTTGAATATGTAACATTGTAAGGAATTTTTAAAAAATACCATTACTTGTAAGGGCCAAGGGAAGCTTTTCCTCTGCTCTCTGAAGTTTCACTGGAAAAAAAACCTGACAATATGCAGATTAATAAAGAAAAGGGCATACAAATTTATTTAATGTGCATAAGCACAAGGGATTAGTAGTAGAAAAATTATTCAATAACCCAGTGAGATCCTTATATTTAGATGGTATTCTTCACAGGGCAGTGGGAGATGGGGAAAATAGGTAATGTTAAGGGAAAGAAAAAAGGCAATTGTGTTCTTTTTGGTAGGTCTGGTGTTAAGGCAGATTAGGGAACTTCAGAATAGTCTCATTCCGTGCTTTGGGAAAAATAGAGAATGGGGCAGCAATGTGGGAGTGACCTCAAGGCTGTTTTTTTAGTTCAGCATTTCAAAGCCCCATATTTTGGGGTATTGTTTTCTGAGCTCCAGCACACTGAATAGATCTAGAAAATATTAATTCATTAAATACATTTCATTTAGAGAGAATGTTGAAAATGTCTTGAATAGACTTTCTGATAAGTACTTCAATGTATTAGCCATTGTATAAACTATTGGATGAGACAGCAGTAACCTACAAGTTGAAATGCTATTTACCAAATACATTCTTTTACCAAATAGCATTTATCCTGAAAATTAAATCTATTTATTTTGATAGGCAACTTGTTCTCATTGAACCTATTAAATTATTTGTTGGATATAACTAAATAAAAAATAATTTGGGACTGTGCAAATATCAGACTGTCTCAAGGGTAACATGTTATTGGAGAGCACAGCTGTTGACTAAATTATACCAGATTTTTAGATTGTACATCAGTCCAGCTGAATGTGCCAGGTTGTGAAAATTAGGCTTGTTTATTAATAATGTGGCAGACCTTAGATGCAGTCTATGGAAAGTAATTTCATTTAAAATGCTCACTCATAAAGCAGGTACATTTTAGAAAAAATTCTCAATGTTAACAAATTTATGTCAAATAACTGCCAGGATATTATTCTCTATTTTCCATATTATAGCTAACAAGACCCCACCTGATCATATACCTGTCCGTATGTGCAATCTCATTTTCTGCCTCTAATCACACTTCTCACTCTGATTCAGCCACATTGGCCCCTTGTTGTTCCTCAAGCTTTCCAGGTACATTTCTGTGTCCATGCTTTTATAAAGATTGTTCTCTCCACTTGGAGCGCTTCCCCCAGCTATCCATATGGCTCTCTCCTTTCAGTTTATTTAGCTTTCTGCTCTAATATCACCATTTCACCTGTACCTTTCCTGACTTCCCTCTTGAAGTAGCTTCTCTAACCACTCTGAGTGATTCATTAGACAGTATGCTGCTTTATTATTATTTTTTTTACATCATTTACCATATAACATATTTTCTATTCATTTATTTGATTGTTTCCTCTAACTGGAATGCAATTTTCAGTAGATTGCAGATTTATTTTATGCACTGCTGAAACCTCAACTTCTAATATTATCTCAGTTTTTTATGAGGCAATTATTTTACATTTGTTAAATGCATGCATAAATTAATGAATGAATAAATACATGAATCTGAAAGAATGAATGTTAAAACAAATTACTGTTACCCATTATATACCAGGTCTCAGTCTGAAAGTAGGTGTTCAAAACCTTATTAATCTACAGAAGTCTTGGAGCCTTGCACATACATAAGTCAAACAAATGTGTTTAATTGTAAGATTAGAAATATGAACATGCTAGTTAATATTAATACCTGATAATTGTTATAACAGCACCCACTTTTTGGAGGCAATCTCTAGATTTCGTGATACTTCCTCTATTCTTAGCCTGTTATTTGGTTCTTGTATCCCCCAACAGTGTCTCTCTTCAAGCTATAACTATAGATCACAATCATTCTTTTTCCTTCAACAACAAACAGCAGTGACAATAAAATATAATCATGATGTTTAATAAGAAAGCATTTTTGTATTATTTGCATTTTAATAGAAGAGTCTCATAAATCAAAAAACTTCAACTCAAATAAATTAACTCTTGATTGTAGAATTGTAGGTACAAATAATTGAAGGAATAAACCCAACCAAAGGCTAATCCTGCTATTCATGTTAGCTCTACCTAGCCTAAAGATACTTTTATGAGTGTTGTATATTTTTAGTTATAACGTTTCATAAATATAGGCACATCTTCCTTCAGAAACCCACCTCTGTTCACTTGTTCAGTTGAATGTTGTGTTGGGCCTCTAAGAAGCAGACTCCAAGATACTCTAAGATCCTTTAAAAGGCAGATACTAAGATGAAATTAAACATACAAAAATTATATTAAGTGAAGTGTACAGATGAAAGAAATTAGAGCGGGAGCTGATAAGGGATAAAAAACAACCAGACTGCGATGCAAAACTGACCTTAAGTGAAAGAGAGAGGAAGAGGGGTTTGGGCAGCATTACAGACTGCCTTAGAAAAGTTTCTAGAGTCTGAGGAGTCATGGAGGCAGAGTTGCCCAGGGTCTTCCTTAGAATATTGAAGGTATGCACTCAATAAACACAGACTGTGGAGAGCATGGCTTAAAGGTATGATGGATTTTAGAGCACAGCATTTGGGATATCTGTTACCATGCTTCCTATAGTTGAAAATCTACAAGATGTGCTCTCATGGTCACCAATGTTTTTCTCTGTGAAATCATCCACTTTTATGTCTGTCTCTCCTTTTGGGCTCTGAATTTCTTTTGGCTAGCATTTAGTATTATTTATCTTTAGATCTATAGAATCTAGTCCATGCTAGAACAAAGTTTTTAAGTGAATAGTTTATATCTACAATCACCAAGTCATTATTCCATGCTCTGTTTTTCATTGTGTCCCTAGAGTGTTAGTAAAAATGTGTGTGTGCATACATATATACATACCTTGTGCATGCACACACACACACTAGCAATGTAGTATGGTAGTTGAAACCATAATTTATGAAATTAGAGAGGTGGGTTCCTCTTGCTTTTGGTGAATGGTCTTGGGTAAGTTTGTTAATCCAAATAATTTTTTTTTTCATATTCAAAACTGGTTTAATGGTGATTTTTAAATTAAATGTTAGCAGTAGGAACTAAAAATTTGGTCCATTGCCATAGCAACAACAAAACATACCTAGCCTAATTATCTAGTTTAACATCTCAGTAAGGTGGAGTATGGAAGAAGAAAAATGAATGCAACTATAATGAGGGACATGCACTGGACAAACTGAGAAGTCCTTAAAAAACACACCGATGCTGAAATGATGTGTGTACTACTTAAATTACTACTTAAGTCTTTACATAATTTTAATTTGAGACTTTATTTTAAATATTATGAACCCATTACACTTATTAGTAAACTAATATTGGTAAGAACTAATCTATTTTTGCTTCAGAAGATGAAGCTACCATATCCAGGTGTCATTTGGAAAACCTTTTCAGAAGTTGATCTCTTCCTTGCTGGGTCACTTTTTGAGCCATTTGTCTCTCTCTACTAACATCTAAGACTGGCTTGAATTTAACATTGACTCATGTTTTAAAGTACCATCACCTTGCAACCTTAATAATCAGAAACACAACATAAACTATCTGGTATCATTTCTTTACTGATGCTAGCTTATACATTTCAGCTTTATAGCTCATCTAACAGCCAATATTTTATATCCATATTTAATATTAACTATAACTCTGTGAAGTAAATCTTATGAAACTATCTTTATCATTTATTGACTGATGATAATTAATAGTCTGTGGACTTCATTAACATATATGATTTTAAGGTAAAACAAATAAGCAATATACAGAATAAAATAATAAACGAAAACATTAAAAAATCTACAAACCCCTGCATTCTTTTTTAAAAAAATAAGTGCACTATCAAGGTAATTTCTTTTCCTAAATGAATTCAATTTATTGCTAAAATTTTTATGCAGTCTTTATTAAAAGAGGGTGCTACATCATGTTAACTAAGTACACTTTTTCCTGCAAATTTTTAAAGATTATTGTCATGATAGAAAATATTACAAGGATGGTAGAACAATATGGCCTTGACATTTGAAGGTGAATACAGTGTAAGCACAAATCACAAGGTAACTTAAATCTTCTTCTGTTATAACTTTCCATTTTAACATTGCAAAGAGAAATCAATGGAACATTCTTTAATGCTCAAATTTTTCTTGTGAAACAATGTTTGGTAAATTCAGTGTTCTTTCTCCACAAACTATTAATTTGGTGTTAGTGCATTAATTTGTTTCATCCCAAGCCACAACTAGGGTTAAATATATTTTTATTGTTTAGAACCATAGCTATTTTTACTTCATTACAAAGTATCATATTATATCATATCAGTCTACTAGAATAGAGTGACCCAGGTAACAGCCAAGCTTATAAATGTCCATATGTAATATGCAAGTGCAATATGAATACTTAATACAATCTGTTTTTAATTAAAGTTAGAACTTTAATGTTTTTCACTGAAGAAAGAAGAGCAAATAGGTGGAGATTCTACATTACTCAAATAATGTTTTTACCTATGAAGTAATATGAACAAAAATTTAAATATTCAATATGATTTCTTTTCAACCAAGACAGAGATAGAGTAGCGATATTAGGGTTGAACTAGCCAAGCCAAACACTAGTAAAGAAAGGTAGAAAATTAAGAGAAAGTTTTAGATTCAGATAATATATATAAGCTAAAGATTAAAAAGAAGCATCAAGGAACAAGGGAATATGTATAAGAAGGTGAGATTCGTTTTAGAGCAAAAAACAGAAGTTAGTTAATCAGCGAGGAGAGAAGGAAACAGACAGTTCTTTGATGACACAAATTTGAAGAGACAAGTTGAAAGCAAGACACACTTGGAGTGCTTCTTTTGCAATTTGTATTGACTGACTTGCTTAATTTGATCAAACATTTTGATCAAAGCAATTTATCCTGGTTTAATTAGAAAACCTGAACTCATTTCAGATGACATAAGAAGTTTTGTTGATGTCGATGATTTACATCCTTAGATAATATGCAAAGTTTACAATCATTCTAATATTTCATTTTGGGTAAGTTTGTTGGCATTCAAGGAAAGACTAAAATTATTAGTCACTGTTAAAGGGACAAAACCAAAGTTTTAGGAGTGAGAAAATATTGACGGAGATGGATATCTTTTACTAAAATTCTCAGAACAAATAGTACCCTCAATAATAATAAAAGCTACTACTTACTTTAAGAGAATATATTTTATTTTCTTCAGTTTTGATAGGTAATGAATTTATAAACTATTACATTATAAAGTAACTGAAGAATGAACAGAAAAAAGAAATCTCACTCACAACATTTTTACACCAGTTTTCCAGCTGCACCCCCTCCTTTCAAGGCAACTAATATCAGCGCCTGGTGAATTGTTACAAATAGTTAAATACAGATATGTTGATAGTTAGATAGATAGACATATGATAGATAGATATACACAAAGATGTATACAAAGTCATACATAATCTGACAGTTAAGTTAGTGAACTCAACCTAGAAACAGTGCTGCGTATCTTATTGCTGAATATCACTTTGGTTACCTTCAAAGTACTCCCCTTGGGAAGCTATGTACTGAAGCCAGCACCTCGTCTACCCGTCAAAGCAATTTTGGAACTCTTTCTCTAGAATGTCCATAAGAACTGTTATTGTATTACTCTTGATGTCCTGAATGTCATCAAATGTCTTCCTTTCAGTATTTTCTTTATATTTGGGTAAAGAAAAAAGTCATCGGAGACCAGATCAGACGAGTAAGTAGGGTGTTCCAATACAATTATTTGAACAGTGCTGCCAGTATAAACACAGAGTGGTAAGGTCATGAACTTAATTGTCAGACCTCAGTAATTAATGACTACAGTTCTGAGAACTATTCCAGAAAAAGAGTTTCAAATTTGCTTTACAGATGGGTTAGGCTCTGGCATGGGTGCATAGCATCCCAAGGGGAATACTTCAAGACTGACCATAGTGATATTCAGCAATGAGGTATGTAACATTTTTCTAGGATGATTCATAAACCTAATTGTTGGACCTCCTATACTGTCATGTGTACAGATTTGTGTCTTTCTCTCCTTTGAAAACTATCTAGATCAGAGCATTCTAGACAAGATATTGCTAACAAAAAATAAAGAGGCCCCAGTCTTCAGTGTAACCACATTTATTTTCTCATAATTCAGATTCAACAGCATATTATTATGACATGGATTTTATCAATAAAAGTGTGATGGAAAGCTGGAGCTTTATACAGAATAAGAAGGAATAGAGTCCTGCTGTGCTGGGCATTAGAGATGATCAATTCGGCTCCAGTCTATATTGTATTCCTTTTTGGCCTTGGTCAGTGATTCCTCTTCACTATTATTTTGGGAAATGCCTCTGCTTCTCTCCTATATTTTAGCTTCTCTCTTTTTTTTTGGTGTCATGTGCTCCATAATGACTTTTCAGTTAACAATAGGCTGTGTATACAAAAGTGGTCCTTCGTGATTATAATGGAGCTAAAAAATTAACAATGCCTAGTAATGTCAAAGCATTCATAATGCAATAGCTCAGTGTATTATTTACATGTTTGAAGTGGTGCTGGTGTAAACAAACCTATTGCACTGCCAATCATGTAAAAGATAGACACACATACTTATATAAGTACAGAGCATGTGATAATGATGATAAAAAGACCTCATCTCTACAATAATTCAAAAAATTAGCTGAGCGTGGTAGCGCACGCCTGTAGTTCCAGCTATTTGGAAGGCTGAGGCAGAAAGATCGCCGGAGCCCAGTAGGTTGAGGCTGCAGTGGTCAGAAGTGGTCACTGCACTCCAGTATGGGCAACAGAGTGAGACTACAACTCAAAAAAAAAAAAAAAGACTATGTCACTGGTTTATGTATTTACTATGCTATGCTATTGTTATTTTAGAGTGTAATCTCTCTGTATAAATTCAGCAGTTAACAGTATTCTGGAGGTATTTCAGAAGAAGACACTTATCCTAGGACATGATAGTTCCATGCATGTCATTGTCTCTGAAAACCTAGGACAAGGTGTGGAGGTGGAAGACAGAAAGATTGACAATCCCGTCCCTGTGCAGGCCTTAGCTCATGTGTGCACTTTTGTTCTAATTTTTTAAAAAATTGTTTAGAAAGTAAAATAAATTTTAAAAATTGAGCAAAAAAGCTTATAGAATAAGAATATAAGGAAAGTATTTTTGAAAAGCTAGCTGTACACTGTATTTATATTTTAAGCTAAATGTTATAAGAATCAAAAGGTTAAAAAATTAAAAAGTTTATAAAGCAAAAATGTTACAGTAATCTAAGGTTAATTTATTTTTTTATTTTTTAAATTTAATTTTAAAGATATATAGTACAATTCAGTATTAACTATATAAGTGGTCATCATACAGATGAAGTTTGGACCCCTTTTGGTCCCCACTTCACCAGGTTTTGGATCAAGTGCCTTATTGATGTTTTGTGGTCCACCACCTCCCTCAATTGGCAGTGTCTTACTACTGCCAATCACTTTCTTAGAGTATTATGATAAACATTCAGGGTCTGCTTATGAGTGAGAACATGTGGTACTCAGTTCTTTGTCTCTGTGATAGATCACTGAGTATGATAAATCCATCCAAGTTTCTACAAAGTCCATAATTTTGTCCTTCATTATGGCTGCATAATATTCTATCATGTATAATACCACTTTTTTTTTTATTCAGTCCACTTTTGATGGACAGTATGGTTGGTTATATGTCTTAGCTATTGGAAATAGTGTTGCAATAAGCATGCATGCACTGATAACTCCTTTGTGGAATGATTTCCTCCAAGTATATTCCCAGTAGGGGGATTGCTGGGTCATATGAAATGTCAATTTTTAGACTATTTAGAAATGGTCACACTGTTTTCCACAGAAGTTGTACCAACTTACATTAGGATGTGGTTAATCTTGGATACATTCCATGTGATGATGAGTAGAATGTATATTCTGTAGTTGTTGGGTGGAATGTTCTATAGGTATCAACTAAGTCTATTTGGTTAAGTGTCAAGTTGAGGTTCCAGATGTCCTTGTTTATTCTTTTCCTGATCTATCTAGGGTTGTTAGTGGGGTATTGAAGTCTTCAGCTATGATTGTGTTAGAGTATATATATATATTTAGTTTGCTTAGTAGTTGCTTGTATAAATGCTGGTGCTCCTGTGTTGGGTGCATACATTTTTAGAATGGGTATTTCTTGTTGATGGATTGAACTTTGTATCACTATGTAGAGTCTTTCCATATTTTATGAATGTATGATAACTTGAACATTGCTTTGTCTGATAGTAAGCTAGTGAACCCTGCCCTTTTTTGTGTTTCACTTGCCTGAAAGGTAGTTTTCCATCCTCTTTAAGTCTCTGGGTGTCCCTTGTAGTGAGATGTGTTTCCTGGAGGCAGCATATTGTTGGGTCTTTTTGTTTGTTTTATTCCAGTTCTCAAATCTATGTATTTTCAGTGGTGCATTTAGTCCATTGATGTTCAGACTGATTATTGAAATGTAAGAGTTTACCCATGTCATGAAGCTCTTATAAGGTTGTTTTTTTTCTTTTTTACTTTTGGCTTGATATGTGTGTGTTTTCAATTTTGCAGTTGCAAGGTGTGTTGTGCTGATTCTGTTAGCCTGCATTCTTGGGAAGTGCATGGTTGTTCTTTTTTTCTTCTTCTGTGCTAATACTTTCTTGAGCATCTCTTGTAGAGCTAGTCTGGAAGCAGCATAATCTTTAGGGATTGGATGTCTGCAAAGGATTTTAATTCTTCATCACCGATGAAGCTGAATTTGGCCTGGTAGGAAATTCTTGGTGGAAATTGTTTATCTTTGAGGACTTTTGAAATTGGACTCCAGTTCTTCTAGCTTGTACTGTTTCTGCTGATAAGTCTGCTGCTATTCTGGTTGGTCTTCCCTGGTAGTTTGACCTTTCTATCTCTGCCTTTAGAATTTTTTTCTTTTATACCTCCTTAGGTGAATTAGCATGTGTCTAGGGGTTGGTCTTCTCATTTGATGTCTTGCAGGAGTTTTCTGACTCTCTTGTGTTAGGATGGTCACATCTCTGGTGAGATGGTGGGAGTTTTATTGGATAACTTTCTGGAATACTTATACCAAAGAGTTCTACATTTCCCTTTCTTCTTCTTAGATACCAAACAGGCATAAGTTCAGCCTCTTAATATAATTCCACATTTCTTGGAGGCTTTGTTCTTTATTTCTGAGTTTTCTGTCTATGTTTTTAATAGATCAGGCTAATTGCATGTTTTGGTCTTCAAATTCTGAGATTCTTTCTTCTGCTTGGTCAATTCTGCTTTCCATGCTTGTCATCTTGATATTGACTTCCTAGATGAAATGTTTATAGCCAAAATATCTGTTAAAAGTTTTTTCAGTGTTACATCTTGTCTTTCTTGTGTCTTATTCACTCTTTCTACCATTCATTAATCCCTGCTGTATTCTGGGGTCAATAGCTGGTGATTGCCATTGTTTGAGCTCTGAGATCTGATTTACTGGGCATTGCTTCTTTGGTATACTGGGAATTACTTATGTTCTTCCATTGACTTTTCTTCATTTGTGACAAATCTCTTTCTTTTCTCTTTATTTTTATTTTTAGTTTTTGAGTTGGAGTCTCACTCTGTCTCCCAGGCTGGAGTGCAGTGGCCCACTCACAACCACCCCAATATTAATCTGCTGGACTCTGGAGATCCTTCTGCCTCAACCTTGCAAGTAACTGGAACTATAGACACATGCCATCACACCCGGCTAGTTTTTGTGATTTATTGTAGAAATGAGGTCTCACCAAGTTGTCCAGGTTGGTCTTGAACCCCCGGTCTCAGGCAATGCTCTTGTCTCAGCCTCTTGAAGTGCTAGGATTACAGACTGAGCCACTGCGCCCCGCCTCTTTTCTCTTTTTGTTATCCAGTGGTAGTGGGTGGTGTTTTCACTTCTATTGTTTGCTCAGCTCTCTATTCTTCCCTGATCAGAGATTCTAAATCTGTTTTCTTTTGAAACAGGGCTGGGGTTTGGAAGCTTTGCTGTTTCTTTTAGTTTTGAGAGTTGAATTAGGTGGAGGGTGGGAAGCTAGGATTCAAATGACTTGCAGGTTACAATGTTCACTCACTGTATGGATCCATTGAGATCCATTCCCCACCACCACTCTGTATGATGATGCAGTAGGTACATGTGTGTACCCCTTGAGTCCAAGATAAGGTAACAATAATGAGGAGAACAGAGAAAAATAGAGTGAAATGGAATGGACAAAAATAATGATTTTAAAAAACCACAGAAAAACTAAAGCAAAAGCAAGAACAAGAAACAAAAAAAGACAAAAGAAAATAAAAAACCAACAAAAGTCAAAGCAAGCAGAAAAAGTCACAAAAACACACAAAAATCAAAAACAGGAAAACACACACACACACACAAATGAAAGAGGAAGAAGAAAGAAAAAGGGTGGGATGTAAATTGAACCCTCACACACACACATTCACACATACTAAACCAAGACAAAAGAAGAACAAAAAAGAGAAAATGAATTGGAATAAATTTCTGGGTACTAACCACCCTCTTGTGACAGGTTCTGTAATTATTCCTCTCAGTTGTTCACAGGTAAACCTGCCTGCTGCCTCCAGCAGGGTTGTGCTGTGAGCTTGTTCACAATCTCCCCAGTGCAGGCCCAGGGGACAGGAGGGGTTGGTGTGGGTGAGTAGGGCTTCAATCTTTCTCTCCCATTCTTGTAAGATCAGGGGGATTCCCACTGGTGGGAGGTGTAGGATTGACTCCTCTTCAGGTGCTGGTGGTGGCCACTCCAGCCAGGCTTATCCCAGAGCAGAGTTCTCCTAGCATAACTACCATCCAGGCTCTACCTGGGTTTGTTCCTCTCAGTCATGTCCCAGTCATGTGGGTCTGATGTTCAGGTGATTGCTGGGGATAAGGGGATTGGGTCAGCCTAGGACTCACCACTGATCTCTTGGAGGGTCTTTCTTTTCCTTTTCTAGTTCACCCTTTGTCCCATGGCTGGGTCAGTATAGGTGTGGGGCACCTGAAACTTTGCATTCATCCTGTCCCTCTGAAGTTTGTGCTTTCTGGATATTCCCTCTGTGTCACGATCAACTCCAGAGTGGTCCCACTGGTCACAGATAGCAGGTCAGTTGCTCCATGGTGAGCAAGTCAGACCACTTCCCTGCCCACTTTTCAAGATGGTGGTGGGGTGCCTGTTTTATCTTCTCCAGTGGGACTCTGCCTCTTGCTCCCTCACTGTGCTCCCTCTGTGACCCTTGCTGCCAGTGTCCTGCTTGGTGCTGCAGTGGTCAGACAGTCTGGCAACAGCAGTTGCCCCAGCAACTTCTTCTCAAGAAGGATTTTTTGATTTTAGAAAATGGTGCTATGCGTCTGCACCCCAGTAAATGCTAGGATTCAAGTAGAGCAGCTGCAGCACTAGTAGCTTCACTAGGAGAGCCTTGGCCACTTCCTCCTGAGTCCCCACTCAGTCAGCCACTCACACACCCACTTACACACAAACACACATGAAATTTGTCCATATACTCACTCACACAGGGACTTGCACAGTCCGATTGGCTCCACTGCCATCTTCTCCCTCTTCAGGTTAATTTATTATTGAATAAATAATTATTTAAATAATTTTGTGTAGTTTAAGTGTACAGTATTTATAAAGTCCATAGTTGTGTACAGTCATGTTCTAGGTCTTCATATTTATTCAACACTCACGCTTTCACTCAGAGCAACTTCTGCCCTGCAAGTTCCATTCACAATAAGTGCCTTATTTATATGTACAATTTTTAATGTTTTTACTGTACCTTTTCTATGTTTAGATACTTACCATGGTGTTATAATTGCCTGCAGGGTTCAGTATAGTGACTGCATAGGTTTGTAGCCTAGGAGCAATAAGTTATATTGTATAACCCAGGAGTGCAGTTGCTGCACCATCTAAGTGTGTGTAAGTATATTCTATGATGTTATACAAAGATAAAATCACCTACAGATGTATTCTTTAGTATGTATTCCTTAGTTAAGTGACACACGACTATCCTCTCATTCCTTAATTTACTTCCTTGTTTTGATGTATATTTTCCCATGTGTTCTGTCGAAGCTTATAAGTGTAATTTATTTTGTTTATGTTTTAAACTTGTCTTGTTTGTAAGTTTATTTTGTCTAATTTGTTGTTTAACTATTTATAGAATTGGAGATGGAAAACTTTTCTAAAGTTTTAAGATATTTGAACTTAATTGTTTCAATTAAGAAATTGATAAAATTGTAATTTCCTGACTATTAAAAAATTATTAGTATTTATTTATAAGTTCATAGGATTTTTTTCTTTCCCCAGAGTTTTAAAATTTCACAACGATATGAATCGGTGGGTGTATATTTTTATCCATTGTTCTGGAACTTATCAGTCCATTGCAACATACAATTGCTAAGCTTTCAGTCTTGTAATTCTTTTTTTTTTTTTGAGTTGGAGTCTCACTCTGTCACCCAGACTGGCGTGCAGTGGCCACTCCCGGCCACTGCAGCCTCGACCTGCTGGGGCTCCGGCAATCCTTTCGCCTCAGTCTTCCAAGTAGCTGGAACTACAGGCACGTGCCACCACACCCAGTTAATTTTTTGATTTATTGTAGAGATGAGCTCTCACCAAATTGCCCAGGCAGGTCTCGAACCCGCGGGCTCAGGCAATCCACTCACCTCAACCTCCCAAGGCACGGGATTGCAGGCTGAGTCACCGAGCCCGGCTTGTAATTCTTATTTAAAGTTATTTTATGGATAATGTTGCTCACTTTATTTTATTTCTTCTCTCTTTTTAGGATTCGTTTTTTTAGGCAGGATCTGTGGTAGACTCTAATTTTCTTTTCATTTATTTCTTAATTTTCAAGACTGGATTACTGTTCTACTTTTGGAAACTACTTTATTTCCTAATTGTTTTTCGTTAATTTTTAATTTTAATCCTGTTTACTCTTTTAACTTCTAAAAACTTGTTCTCTGTTCTTTGATTCTTTTATGAGTTTAAATTTTTCTTGCATCTTTTCCAATTTAAGTTTTTATTTTTTGTTAAAAATCACTGCTTCCTCCAATTTGTTTTTTCCCTTTAGGATGCCTGTCTGTGTGGAGGAATCTTTATATTTAATGTTAGAAGCTTTCCATGAATGTTTTGCTTTGTGTAACTGACTGCCTTGTTAGTGACTAATATGCCAATTGGTAGCTCTGTGCCTTTGGTGAATGGGAGACTTGCTTGCTGCCTTTTAAATGCGCCTTGGGCTCTGAAATTAATTGAGGTGTTAGTAGCTTTAGCTATTCTCCTTTAGGTTTCCCCTCACACATGAACCTTACCTCTTGGAGGGTAAATACTGTCTGCCAGTGTTTTCTGTGTCCAGTTTCAAAAGGACCCTGAAGTTTTGGCAATTGACTACAGAGGTGATATGACACCTAGGACCTCATCTGTGCCTGTCTTCGCCCAGCCAAACAACCCTTTGTTTCACCTTCAACAAAGTATACCTTCAGATTTCTTGGTGGTAGGAAAGAGATCTCAAAATCTACCAAACAGTTTTCATCCAGTCTTATTTTGGCCACCTTCTCCTCAGCTTTAATTCTAGAGATACTGGGTATTGCCAGTGCCTGAGCCTTCTGAGGATACTGTGAAAACATCAGGGTTTTTAATAGCTTGTCTCATGACGAGCTTAACATTTGGCTTACTCACATCTTTTCAAGTAGGTAAAACTCAGTACCTCCATCAGTTTTACAGCTTCCAGAATGAGAATTATATATAGATATATAGATTTTTTTATCTAAGTCTTTAAAAAACCAAAAGTAAAAATAAATGTAAGTATAATCTATTTGATTCACCATTTAAACCTAATTCTTTCAATGTTTTGCTAACTCTAATATTGATTTTAATAAGTATTATTTCTTGTTGAAAATACACTAATCATAGAAAACTGAGAAATTGTGGTGCATCCGTAAAATAAAATATTATGAAACTCTTAAAATTTTGTGTCTGATAATTTAATAAGTAACTGTCCAGGAAATAATAAAAAGTCAGAAAAGCATAAGAGTAAAATGTATTAAAATGTCAAAAGTAAGATATAACTGGACGATGAGGTTACAGGAAATTTTTTATTGTATTTCTGCTCATGTCGTTTTTTAAGTTGTTTATTTAAGCAAACAATGATTTTTCATACTTAGAAAAAAATAAACATTGCATTATAATGGGTTTTTTTTTGTAGTACAGGCATAGTACTAATGATAACACTAAATTAATTTAGAAGAAAATGACTTTTTGATATTATAATGAGTCATTGCAGATGGAATATAAACTGTAATTGCATAGTGCTAAATTATATTCATTTAAGATAATCTCAGTGAAAATTTGCATTTTCCTCCAATTGATAGTGGGCTAATATACTTGCTTTACTCAAAACCCTTTGCAACTTCCCCTATATCTTGCTGGTCTCACTTTTAGAAACCAAAAATGTTTAAAACTGCTTTTTTAGGCAAATATGCAGCTAAGATATAGACTTATGACCTAGTTTCTACCAATGAGCCTCTTTTAAGTGAAACTGGTAGGTGTAGCAGGCCATTACATATATACTTCTGACGAGAGAGAAGAGAGAGAGCATTGCTAAATGCTCTAGATAATTTACTAATTTACTAATAAAGATAAAATTACGACTGCCTTAAGAACAAGCACTTTTCCTACTAAGTGAATGTGGAAAAGAAACTCTGGCATGTTTCTTTTATATGAATAGGCATAATGATGCTCATTGTAATAGTTTACTTCAGATATTGTATTTTTTAGTCTTAGAATGTCTATTTTTTATAGTTTCTATGTATCTGTTGAGATAATCTTTTTGTTACAATTTTTTTTCTTCATGTATTTAAGCTATAAAAGCTGCTTTAAATTTTTTATCTCATTATCTCAACATCTGTGCTATTTGGGCGTCATTGCCACTGATTCCCTTTTCTCTTGAAAATTGGTTACATTTCCTTTGTTTTAATGTTGGATAATTTTCAGTTGTATACTAATCATTGTGATAATACATTTTCTCTACAATGGAATCTGTTCTATTCCTCTGAAGACTCATACTGAAAACTCTGTGCCCCCTATAGTGGGTGGCAGCCAGAAAATTAGTATGGTTTGTTTAGATTTAGCTTTTTTAGCCTATTTAATGGCCCTCTACTTCTCCTATGCTTTCTGAAGAACTGTTTGATCTAAATTTCTATCAATTTACGGAACACTGTCTTCTGGTTCTTCAAGCCAATTAACCTGCAGGTTTTTCACTGGGGAGTTTTAGCTTTCTTGTATGGGACAGTCTGGGGTATACTCACAGCTAAAAGCTGTGCAAGACAGAAAACTGACTGTTTTTCCCCAAAGTGTTAACTTTTTTCCTGTAAGTGCTTATTTGGTTGCCTTCTAATGTTTTATTCTATTACGTCCTTAATGCTTCTGTGATGCTTGCTAATCTCCCAGTTTTTACTTTTATCCTACTTACATAGATCGTAAGTGCTTTGTCCCTCTTTATTCTTATTGTTATCTCCTATGTATGTCAAATTTATGTCTATACTTTACAGAATATTGATTTTGCAAAGTACATGTACAAAAAATACTAAAATGTTAAAGTACTTTACTATACTATTTGAATGCAGAGGAAGGCAGAGGATTTGGGAGAAAGAATACATAGCTGATGGGGAGTGATGTCCTTAGGAGCAGAGAGGAATGCATGTGTGGTAACTTCTGTTTTAGAAGGTGCACATTCTCTGTAGTAACAGATAGAAAATAGAGGAGAATAGGTGCTAATTGTAATTATGAACCTCAAAATTATAAATTACATTAGAAATGAAAAATACTATTTTAAATGTTTGAAAAGGTAGAAAAATAAAAATAGTAGAATCAGTTAATAGAAATAGCATAGAAAATAATTTCATATAACAATGGAAATGCTTAAAAGGCAAGCTATCAGAAAAGAACGTTGTTGGTGGGATTAAGATTTCTGACTTAGTGATTTGGTTATTGGTATGATTTCTGGTTAGCCTTAGAAGGAAAGATTGAGGTGGAGTAAAGGCAAAAAAAAAAAAAAAAAAAAAATAACAGAAATTAAGGCCAAAAAAAAAAAATCCAGGATATTTGAAAAACATTTAAATAGTCTAGGACAAAAAAAAAAAAAAAAAAAATTGATGCTGT
>CAUYQG010128097.1:0-39446 GCA_963574415.1 Tarsius wallacei
ATTCACAGGTCCTGTCCACACTCAAGAGAAAAGTATTATACAGGGCATATACACTGGAGAGTAGGAATCTTGGGGTTTGTCTTAGAATTCTGCTTACTGCAGTGCTATAATGGATAAAAATAAATTAAATACTCAGAACTACAGAGCAAGGGGCATCAAACATTGCTTAGGGCAAAAATGGTAAAGTAGCATACACAACTGGCGCATTCTACCCCCTTGCCTGTGGCAGAACTCCTTTGTTAACAGCCCTGGGCGCTTTCTCACTGAACTGAAATATGGTTTAACAATCCATTTGTAACTAAACAAGTTGAAATTGCTTTCCAATCTTATCCCAGGGGAATTGGGGAAGTCATCCCAGAGGATTTGGTGTTTGTGCCACTAAGAATGAATAAGAAATCACTTTGTGAAAAAGCAGAGGAAAACAGTTCAGGTAGAAAGAACCTTATGTGCAAGAATATAAAGATATAGCAATGCATGGGGTTTTTATAGTAGAATAAATAGTTTCATGTGTCTGGAGGGTAAAATACAAGTAGAAGAGATAGGGTATGAAATATGGTGGGGCCAAACGATAAAGAAATCTACAAATTGTGCTAGTGAATTTATCCTATGGATAGGATGACCATATAATACACTAACCAAATTGGAACACTTTTGAGCGTGAAATGTGGAACTATAGTGATAATGCCAGGACTATACGTGTAAACTGGGATTGCGCCAAGAAATTCCTACTTATAGTCAATGATAAAACAAGGAAAAATTTTAATCTAGAGAGTGACCTTGAACAAGGGCACGTAATAGAAGGTGAGTGGAAAATCAAAGCCCTATTTTATCCAAATGCAGCTTCCCCTTATGCTGGTCATGCTGCTAATTGCACCAATTTGTTAGATGGTCTCTGTTTTTATTAAAGGTTTTCTCTAATTTTTGGGTAATCACAGTGAGAACTGTGCCTGCTATTTCAGATTATTGCTGAATCAATCCCAAATGATATGAAAAGGCATGCCTACTCTCCCACAAAATTCAAGGGCAGGGTGTCCATAAACTTATCAAATATATGTTTAAAAAATGTAATAAAGAATCCAAGCTGTGGCTTTTCTAATTGGTACAATAAATACAGATTATAGAAACAACTTAAATTCTGCAATGCTGATATTTTCTCTGCCAACTTGTGAAAACATAAGTTGAATAAATAGCTCAAATCATATGAAAATACAGCAGGAAGTATACTGTTCCTCTGAATAAATACCCTGTAATGAACTTAACTCAGTTATGGTGATATAATTTGAGATTCATCCATGTAAAATAGACACATGATTCCAAACTACTCTGAGGATTTTGATCAGGATGACAAATGAAAATTTTCTCTTTCCCATTTCTCATAATCTGGGATGATATAATGTGGTTAAATATGACTTAAATTCACCATGTAAAATTAGTAGAGACCATTTCATAATACAAACTACTAATAATGGAGTAAATTCTAGCTTACTTTCCCTAGGGTATGGTATCTCCATTTATGAATGTATTTGCACTTCATAAATCATTCTCAGAAGCAAAGAGAAAAAAATTGAAATATATTTCCTTTAGACCCCATGGGTCTTCATTTAATGCTTAATGAAACAGAGAAGATACTTTATCAATGGCAACAATAAAAAAATTTCAACATTCAGCTTTGCAAAAAGACTTATAGAGAATGTCAAAGATCTTCTAAACATAATGTATTTGTAAAGGAGGTGGAGGTTAGAGGGTACAGGGGTGATATCATAATGGTATTTGATTCTGAAAAAGTAGAAAATGACCAAAATATAACTATGACCAAAATATAGTACTGCCATGCAATTATTCCCATTTCACCATGAAAAAGATAAAAAATTTTGGAGATTTAGAAGACCAATTAACTTTCCAAGTAGGACAGTTGTCAATTTGGCATCATACTTTCCAGAAGAGTTGTTCCTTATTTGAAAGCTGTTTTGAATCTTGACAATCATCAATTTGTACTTGATATGTTCATAAATGCTTGACTGAAGTTGATAGTCCATCTTGGAAATTGCAACAAAAATAAGATAGACAAATTCCACCTAGTTGCACATTTTTTGACACAATGAATATATCTGTCCCTCATTTTTTGCCTCTTGTCTCTGTTATATTTATGTTCTCATTGTTTTGGGTATGTATTTGTGTTTTACCTAAAGACTACTATAAGCAATACAGTAGGCAAGGCACTGTGATAGATATCATAATATGCATCTTAGTTCTTTAATAAAAATGTAAAGTTTTGGGCAAATCAGCAAAAGTACATATAAAAGAGAAGGATTCAGGAAAGGTGTCATAAAGAAGCTAGCTAAGTCTAACAGCCTATAGGAGGAAGTTTGAACATGTGAAGTTAAGAGATAAACTACTATTATCATATGCAAAACAAGAGAATCTGAAACAAAAGGAAGGTAGAAAATATCAGGACAATGAAAGGAACAACGAATAATAATGTTTGATTGGAAACTTGGAAATCAATTTTGTTATATGTAGGTCAGTGGCAGAAGAGAAGTATGTGGGTTTGAGTCAAATGGGACAAATTTTGAAAGCCAAATTTAGATAAATGTCATTTGCTAAACTTCAAGATATTTAGGGATATTAGATATTACCCTACATCCTCATCAGTCCTTGGTGTTGTCATTCTTGTTAATTTTAGCTCTTATAATGTGTGTATAATAATATCTCATTAGGATTTTAATTTTTATTTTCTTTGTGACTAACAATGTTGAGGGCATCTATGTGCTTATTAAGCATTTACACATTTTCATTTGAAATGCTATCAAATTTTTTGCCAATATTTATTGAACCATTTATTTATTTATTATTTAGATTAGTTTGTAAGAGTTCTCTATATGGTTTAAATATAAGTCCTTGATTAGATATAAGTTAGACAAATGTTTCTTCTTCCAATCTCTATTTCACTTTTTCATTTGATTAATGGTTTATTTTAAAGAGGAGATTTAAAAAAATATTTAATAAAATATTATTAATCCATTTTTTGTTTACACTTTTTACCTTTTGTGTCCTATATAAAAAATACTTGGTTACTCCAAAGATTTAGGAAAACATCTTGCCATTTTATAAGATATTATGTTTTTTCATAAATGTTATAATTTTATATTTTACCTTAATTTTTTACACATTTTGTATTAATCTTTGCCTATGGCATAAGTCAAAGATCATATTTTTTACAAAATGATTGCAGCTTGTTTCAGCACCATTTGTTGAAAATAGTTATTTCCCTTATTTATTTTTTATTGATGTCATAACAAATTCCCACAAACTGAGCAGCTTAAAACAACAGAAATTTATGATGTTTCTGTTCTGTATTTGTCAGGATTGTATTAATTTCTGGTAAATTTAAAGGAACATTTACATTCCTGCTTATTCAAATTATTGGCAGAACTCAATTTCTTGTGATTGTAGGACTGAGGTCTCCATTTCTTTGTTGGTTATCAGATTAAGGCTGTTATCATCAGCTTCTAAAGACCACCCACATTTCTAGGTCTCACTTCTTTCATCTCCACCCACATTTCTAGGTCTCACTTCTTTCATCTTTGATGCTGGCAAGTGGTCAAGTACTACTCACACGTTAAATGTTTCCTGTTTCCTCTTCTGTCACAGCTACCTGACTGCCTCCTCTACCTTCTTCTACTTTTAGAAACTCATTTGTTTACATTGGGCCTATATGGATTACCCAGAAATACCTCCCTGTTTAAGTTCCATAGCCTTAGTTCCAACTGCAAAGTCTCTTTGTTAAGAAGCATAACATACACAGGCAAAACACCAAAGTGCAAAGATCATGAGGGCCAAAATCCTGCCTACCTCAAATCCCTTTTCAAATGGACTTGGTATCTGTATGGAAAACCTATTTCCAAATATGTGTAGTTATTTTTCTGGAATCAGTGCTGTTCCATTTATCTCTATGTCTAATCTTATGCCAAAAAGTACTGTCTCAATTATTGCAGATGTATAATGTCTTGTTATGTGGTAGTTCAATCCTCCAAATTTATTTCCCTTTTCTAAAATTGCTTTGGTTATTCAAAGTCATTTGTTTTTCTATACAAATTTTAGAATCAGTGTTAAGTATTCTGTTTTAGCAACACATAAAGGGTCATGATACATGATCCTCCTGTTATCAACTCTAGTTTTATATTATCTTTTCCAATCTGTTTTCTTTTGAGTTCTTTGTCATGCCTTACTTCACTATCTAAAAATTCCAGTACTGCAGTTAATAGAAGTAGTAGGAATTGGCATTCTTGCTGTTTCCACTTTTTAGGGCAAATAATTTAGTCCCCCATTAAACACCGTGTTAACTGCAGAATATCTGTAGTTTTTTTTTTTTAGGCTGAGGAATTTCCTTTTCTAGTCTTGACAGAGCTCTTAAACCAGACGGATGTTGAATTTCATTAAACACTTTTTCTTCATTTATCGAAATGGTCTCTTTTGTTGTTACTAAGGTGAATTGCAATGATTAACTTGTAAATGTTAAGCCAGGAATGTATTTAGGATGTACTTCATTTGGACAAAATGCATCATCTTTTTTATTCGCTATTATATTTGATTTGCTAGTATTTTTTAAAGAATTTTTGTGTCTATATTCATGAATAGTATTTGTCTATATTTTTCCTTTTTTGTAATGTGTTTCAATTTTGTAAGAATTTTCCTTTAAAAATTTGGTAAGATTAACTCTGGCTTCATAAAAACAGATGGGAGGGTTTCCTATCCTACATTATTTGATGGAGTAAGTATATAAGATTGCTATTATTATTTTTTAATGGTTAATGAAATTCAGCATTGAAACCATCATCTAGGCCTAAGATTTTCTTTGTGGAAAGGTATTTCATTACAAATACTATTTATGTAATAGATATTGAGTGATTTGGATTTTCAGTGTTTTCTTGGATCAGTTTTTGTAATTTGTGTTTTCCAAGTTATTTGTCCATTTTACTGAATTTTTATCAAGTTTATTGTATAAATATTATATTTATTCATAATAAACTCATTATTTTAATATCTGTTGAACTTCTTTCATTTTCTGATATTGATAATTTGTGTTTACTTTATTTTAAAAATTTTTTAGCTTGAGATTTATAATTTTATTGATATTTGGTTTTCGGTTTTCTCTATTTTTTCATTTTCTATTTCAAGAATCTCTTTTTTATGCTATTTTCCCTTATATTTTAGTCTTATTTTATTTGTTTATGATCTATATTCATTTATTTAACATTTAGATAATTTTTTTTTGGTACTGTATTATTAAGATGTGGGGTACAATTCAGGGTTAGGTATACAAACATTGATTTTGCAGGTACCCTTGTTAATGAGGTATGCCCCTCCCTCCACCAGCAGTTTCCCTCAACTGCCAAGCCTATCCCCCTCCCCTGACAGTTTCCCACTACTACCAATCCTTTTCTTATAGTATTATAATTCTTCAAGGTCCACTGATGAGTGAGAACATATGGTACTCTGTTCTTTGTTTCTGTGATAGATCACTGAGTATGATCGACTCCAAATGCATCCAAGTTGCTGCGAAGTCCATATGTTTGTCTTTCTTTATAGATGCATAATATTCCATTGTGTATATATACCACATTTTTTTAATCCAGTCCAGCATCAGTAGTCAACATGGTTGGTTCCATGTTTTTGCTATTGTGAATAGAGCTGCAACAAACATACATGTGCAGGTATCTTTTTTGTAGAATGATTTGAGTTGCTCCAGGTATATTCCCAATAGAGGAATTGCTGGGTCATATGGAAGATCAATTTCTAGTTCTTTCAGAAATCACCACACTGTCTTCCAAAAGGGTTGCACTAGTTTGCATTCCCACCAGCAGGTAGAAGCGTTCCTTTCTCTCTGCATCCTCACCAGCATCTGTTGTTGTTTATTTTATTAATGATGGCCACTCTTGCTGGGGTTAGGTGGTATCTCAATGTGGTTTTGATTTGCATTTCTATGATGATGAGTGAGGCTGAGCACTTTTTCATGTGTCTGTTGGCTGCCTGTATATCCTCTTTTGAGAAGTGTCTTTTCATGACTTTTGCCCACTTTTTAATGGGGTTGGTTTTTGTTTGTTTGTTTGTTTGTTTGTTTGTTTTCCTTTTGGCACGTTTCAGTTCCTTGTAGATCCTAGATGTTAGGTCTTTGTCAGGTATACAGTTGGCAAATATTTTTTCCCATTCTGTGGGCTGTCTCCCTGCTCTCTTGATGATTTCTTTTGCTGTGCAGAAGCTCGTTAGTTTGATGAGGTCCCACTTGTCTATCTTATCTCTTAAGGTATGGGCCTTTAGGGTTCTGAATAGGAATTGGTTGCCTGTTCCAATTTCCATAAGGGTGTCTCCTGCGTTTTCTAAGATTCTTATAGTTTGAGGTTTTATGTTTAGGTCTGTGATCCATTTAGAGCTAATTTTTGTGTATGGTGATAGGTAAGAGTCATGTTTCAATCCTCTGCATGTGGTCAGCCAGTTTTCCCAGCACCATTTACTGAATAGGTTCTCCTCTCCCCAGTGGTTGTTGTTGGAGGCTATGTCAAAGATGAGTTGGTTGAGAAATTGAGGCTTTGCTTCCAGAATCTCTATCCTGTTCCATTGGTCTATTTGCCTGTTCTTGTACCAATACCAGGCTGTTTTGATTACTGTAGCCTTATAGTAAAGTTTGAAGTCTGGAAGAGTGATACCTCCTGCTTTGTTTCTTTTGCTAAGGATTGTTTTGACTATTCATGGTTGTTTATGTTTCCATATGAATTTCTGTATTGTCATTTCCTGGTCTGAGAAGGATGATGTCGGTAACTTAATGGATATTGCGTTGAATCTGCAGATTGCCTTTGGTAGGATGGACATTTTATCAATGTTGAGTCTTCCTATCCATGAGCATGGAATATTTTTCCATTTGTTTGTGTCTTCTTGGATTTCTTTGAGCAGTGTTTTGTAGTTCTCACTGTAAAGTCTTTCACTTCTCTGGTTAGGAAAATGCCGAGGTATTTTATTTTTGTGTGGCTATTGTGAATGGGATTGTGCTTTTAATTTGGGTCTCTGCCGGCTTGTTGTTGGTGTATAGGAATGCAACTGTCTTTTGCAAATTTATTTTGTTCCCTGAGACTTTGCCAAAGTCCTTTATCAGTGCAAGCAGGATTTTGACATGTTCTCTTGGATTTTCAAGGTATAGGATCATAACATCAGCAAAGAGGGATAAGTTGACCTCCTCTTTTCCTATTTGGATACTCCTGATTTCCTTTTCTTGTCTAATCCCCAGAGCTAGGACTTCCAACACAATGTTGAATAAGAGGGGTGAGAATGGGCAGCCTTGTCTTGTTCCAGTTTTCAGGGGAAATAATTCCAGTTTCTGTACATTTAGGAATATATTAACTGTGGGTTTATTGTAGGTGGCACTTACTTTTTTGACGTATGTTCCTTGAATACCTTGGTGTTTTAGGGTTTTTATCAAGATGGGATGCTGGATTTTATCAAAAGCTTATGTTTTATGTTCTTAAAGTGACATCTTAAATAATGTGTCTTAGATCTTTCTTCTTTGTTAATATGAACATTTAATTGTATATAATCTCATCTTAAAATTTTATTAGTTGCATCCCACATGTCTGATAGCAATTTTCATTTTTATTTCAAAATATTTTGATTTCCCTTGTTATTTAATTTTTGCAGCAAAGGTGTTTTTTAATTGGCAAATAATTGGGTGTATATCAGATACCTTTTGGCTATTGGTTGCTAACTTGATTTTACGGAGGCTCACAAGAAATAAACAGCATGATTTTAATCTTTGTAACTGTATTGAAACTTGCCATGTAGCTATGACCATAATCTATATTGGGAATTGGTTATACACATTTGAAAAAAGTGTACTCTGTTGTTCTTAGGTGAAGAGTTCTATAAATGAAAATTATGTCAAGTTTTGGATAGTCTTTTCAAGTCTTCTATGTCCTTATTGATTTCTATTTTTTTCTATTACCTACAAAGAAGTGTTAAATATTTAACTATAAGTATGGCTGTGTTTATTTTTTCTTTCTAGAATTCTCTGTGTCATGAATTGTGTAGGTCTATTAAGTGTATATGTATTTAAGATTGTGAGATCATTTTAATTAATTAAACCACTGTAATAAAAATGCTACTCTTTACCTCTAGCCTGAAGCCTACTCTGTTAGACATTAATATAGCAAATTCAGCTATCTTGTGATTAAGGTCTGCATGATATGTCTTATTATAATATTTTAAGTAGTTGTTTTTTAGCCAGCATAAATTTACATCTGGCTATTTAAACCAGTTGCATAATCTGTGCCTTTTAATTTGGGTGTTAAGGAATTTTATACCTAATGTATTTTTTAAAATATCGTTGGCTTTAAATACACAATTTTTTCATATTTTCTTCTATTTGTTCCATGTCTTCTTTATTTTTTTCATAATTTTCTACATTTGTTAAAGTCCTTTAAATATATTTTTCAACATTTCAGTTTACCTCTACTTTTCACTTAATGCTTATTACATATTGTTTTCTTTTAGTGTTTGTTTTTGGCCTGTGACAGTTTTTATGTATCATAATTTGCCTTCAAATATAGCATCCAACATGTAATTTAAGAACTTCAGACTTCATAGTAGTAAATTTCTCTTTCCTCATCTTTTGTGTTTTTGTGTCATAATTATTTACATTTACTTCTACATATTTAGTAATCTCTGGAATCCAGCACTATTATGTCTTTCTTTATAGTATTAGGTATATGTTTAAAATGTATAATATAAAGAACAAAATAATTTTCCCTCATAGTTAACATTTCCATCATTCTTTATTTCTTTGTGTAGTTTCATATTCTCACCTGGGGTATCGTTTTTATTTACCCTGAGGAACTTCATTTAATATTTCTGATAAATTAGGCCTACCAGCAATACATTTTCTTTACTTTTAAATGTATGAAAAAAAGTATTTATTTTTACTCTTAGTTTTGAAACATATTTTTATGGATATAAAAATCTAGGTTGACTGTTTATGCTTTCACCAGTTTAGATATTGTTTCATTGTTTTTTGGTTTGCATAATTTTTAACAAGAAGTCTGTATTTATTCTTGCTTTTGTTCCCCTGTAATCATGTAGCTTTTTTGTTCATCACTTTTAAGATTATGTTTGAATCACTGACTGTCAGTAGCTTGATTAAAATATGCTTTGTTGTTTTATTTGTGTGTATACTATTTGTGGTTTGTTGAGCTTCTTGGTTTTATGGATTTATTGTTTTCATCAAATTTGGAGAAGATGGTCATGAATTTTTGCAAAATTTTTTTCTGTCTATCCTTCTTTCTTTCTAGAATTTCAATCTCATATATGATAGACAGCTTTATACTTTTCCACAAGAAACTGCTGCCCTGTTCATGGATTTAAAGCTTTTTATTCTGTGTGTTTTATTTCACATAATTTTCATTGCTATTACTACAAGTTCACTGATAATTTTTCTGCATTATCTAATTTGCTATTCAACTTATACAGTAAAACTTGTTTCAAATACTGTATCTTCATGACTTAGATGTTTCATTTGTTCCTTTATTCTACTTATCATTCATCTTGTCATTATGTTCAGACTTTTCTTTGCATTCTTAACACCTTTAGTAGTTCTTTGAAATCCTTTTATGTTACTTAGACAATCTCTATCATGTATTCTATTGAATATTGTGTATTCTATTAAAATACTTTCTCTCCTACATTTTTGCCTGATGTCTGAACATTGTATTTTTATCTTGTTCAATTTCTGAATTTTGTTGTCATGCTTTGAGGAATGTTGCAAATTATTTCAACCTATCAACAGGTAAATAGATTAATTGCAAATCAAATTGATCCTTTTGTGGTTTTTTTTTTAAACTTTGCTAGAGTAGTATTTCTATTAGCTTTAAATTTAGTGTGATTTTAACCTTTATGCTAAGGTGTGACCCCTATGGAATTTTTATCATATGCCCTGGCTATTCCAGAGGACAATGCAGTCTCACAGATGAGAATTAGAATGATTCCCAACCCTATGTAAACTATAGAAATTGTTCAATTTGCATCTCATTGGTAGTTATTTGCCTGACCTTGTGGGATTTCAATCTATGCATGTGTCACTTAGTATTCAACAATGGTCTCAGGGAAGCATGTGAATTTCTAGATTTTTTTCTTTGTGTAGCTCTCTATTGTAATATATTTTACCTCAGTCTCTCTGAACACCAATCTCTGATCTCTACATTGTCAACAAAGCAAGCCTGCTACTAGTTACTTGGGATTTTCCCTCCACCCCCGGCCCCCCTTTTTTTCTGTGACTCAGAAACACTGTAGAACTCACATCATTTGCTATCTGCTAAGAAATCATTTCTGTTTTCCTTTTTGCCCCATATCCCTGCCGGAAGAGAGAAAAATGCAGACTTGATAGAACTGTGGTGCAGTGCTGAAGGAACTGCGACCTCAGAGTCACATGTCTCCTCTGCTGCTTAGTGATATTTGATACAGTTTGTTTCTTTACCAGATTTATTGAGATGTAATTGACACTTTTAAAGTGTACACTTTAATTGAATTTTGATATATGCATACAGCCATGACACTAACAATATAATCAAGATTCTGAGCGATGTATTAACTACAAAAGTTTCTTTTTGTCTCTTAAAACCTTTCCATCCCCTTTACCTCCCACTCAATACAAAAGTCAACCACTCACCTGCTTTCCGTCACTGTAGATTAGTTTACATTTTCTAAAAATTTAAATGTGGGATAATACTGTATGTTCTTTTTTGCCTGATTTCTTTGACTCAAGCTAATTATTTTGACATTCATCCACATTGATATATATAACAATCATTTATTAATTTATATTTCTTAGTAGCATTCCATTTTCTGGATGCATCACACTTTGTGTATGCATTGTTGTATTGATGGACCTTTGGATTTGTTTCTAGTTCTTGGATAAGTCTAATAAAATCATGAACATTCTCATAAAGCCTTTGAATGGACATGTCTTTTCAGTTCTTTTGGATGTATACTTAGTAGCAGAACATGTATATCAATTTGTAGACATTTTAAGAAACTGTAAAACATTTTTCCAAAGCAGTTGTGACATTTTATATTCCAACCAGTAGTGTTTAGATGTTCAAATTGCTCCGCAGCCTTACCAAGATATGGTATATTTAGTCTTTTTAACTTTAAAAATTCTGATTGAAGTGCAGTGGTACTTCACTGTCATTTTCATATTCATTTCACTAATGATATTAAACATAATTTCATGTGCTTATTTACCACCTACATGTCTAATTTGGTAAAATTTTTGTTCAATTTTGTAGCCAATTTTATTGATTGTTTCTTTTCATACTATTGTATGCTGAGAGATTTATTTTATAGTCTGCATACAGGTCTTTTATCAGATATGAGATTTACAAAAATTTTCTTCCTGTCTCTGACTTGTATTTCCATTCTCTTAACATTGTACATTTAGCAGCAAGATTCTTAATTTTTATAAATATGAATTTATCGTTGTTTCTCCTATGAATTGTTATTTTGATAGCATATGATTGAGTTTATTTGGACTTCTGAGCCAGTGGGTTTGTTGTTTTTATCAAATTTGAATATTTTTGAGCCATGATTTCTTCAAATATTTTTTCTGCTCTCCTTTTCTCATTTCATTTGAGAGCTCCAATGACACTTCCATCAGGCAACTTGAAGTCTTCTAAGAGCTCCCTAGTGCTATTTTATATTTTTCACACTATTTTCTCTCTGCCTCATTTATGATATTTTCTATTTTGAAAGTACACTAATATTTTTACTCAGTGTCTAATTTGTCTTAATTTCATCTAGTGTATTTTATCTCAGATATTTCATTTTTCATTTTCATAATTTCATTGAAATCTTTATAACTTCTATGTCTCTACTTCACATGCTTAATATTTTCTCTACTTTCTTAAACATATATAATATAGTGATAATAACTCCGTTACTGTCTGATTTCTAATTATGTCATTTCTGTCATTTCCGTATCTGTTTTCTTTTAATTCATTGTCTCCTTATTATTGATCTCCTTTTCTTGCTTTGTTGCTTGCTGAATATTTTTATTCAATGCCAAACATTGTGAATTTTACCTTGCCAGGTACCGGACTTTTTATGTTCCCATGAATAGTATTAATCTTTTTACTAAGATGTAATTAAGTTTTTGTGATACAATTTGATTCCTTTTAAGACTTACTCTTAAATTTTTTCAGGTGGGACTAAAGCAGATTTTAATGTATGGTTATTTTTGTCCCACTAATAGGGCAATGCTTTTTTGAGTACTATACTTAATTCCTTGTGAATCACAAGAATTTTCAGTGGCAGGTAGAAACAGATACTGTTCTTGGCCATATGTGATTTTTCATGGATCATTCCCTCTTCTCCTTCTGTGTGATGCTTTTTCTGGTCTCAGGTAGTTTTTTGCACATTCATGTACTGATCAATATTAAGCTTATTACTCAAACGGAACCCTCTGTAGATTCCCAGAGCACTCTGTCAATACCGCTGTTACGTCTACAATACTCTGTCTTATGGACTCTAGCTTTTCACACCTGTTTGGATTCTCTGTTTGTCTCCTGAAGTCATAAAGATTGTTAGGTTCTTCTTGGCTTCTGCTTCCCGCATTGCAAGATGCAACTGTTCTCCAAAATATATGCTGTAGACAGTTAAAAGAATTACCTCATTTATTATGTTGTCTGACCTATAGTATTTGGGAGGTTTTGTTTCATATATTTTGACCAGAATTTTAGTTGTTTCAGATGAGAAGGGATATTTGTTCCCTGTTTTACCATTTTGTTTGAATCAGAAATTCCAATCCTGTGGTTTTTGATGTTCAAATATAGAAAAAAAGCACTGTTTCATATACTTTGTTCAGTTTTCTCATTGTTAAGGAAGGAATTATGGACATAAGTGAAAGTTCTCATCAATGATTTTGAATGTGTTTTCAGTAAGGGTTATATTTTCAGAGCAGTAATAATTGAACACATAGGATTGGTCAGATGTTGAAGAAAATTAAAAAATAGAAAGCAAGCAAATGACTAATATAAAGTAAAAAGTATGATGGACTAGAATAGACTAGCTGAATGATGAATTCAGCTTTGGCTATGCATAATGTGTGATGTCAATGAGACATTCAGAAAGATACTCGTGAGGAAGTTGGAAATACAGGACTGGAATTTGGAAGAAAGTTCAGAGCTATATTGTTAAGAAAGAAAGAGAGGAGAAAGAATAGTGTTGGAAAATAGGCTTAGGTCTTATTCATATTTGTAAATCACAATACATAACATAATGTCTGGCATATTTTAAGTGTTCAATAGAGGGATGCTGAATAAGGAAATGAATAAAGACAGAGCTTCATTCAGTATGAAGAAGAAGAATAAAAAGCCAGAGAATGGATAATCAAAAAGGCAGGAGTTTCCTTGATGCTAAATTCTTGATAACAAAGTACTGTGAAGTTTAGCTTATGAGCAGTTTTTTTAAAGACTTATTTTTTAATAAAGAAAATTTGAGAAAACAAAAGTAGTATTTTTTAAGTAATCTTCATTCTCTATATGCTATCTACAAAATAAATAGTATGGTAAATACTTTTCTTTGCAGTTATTGCCTGACCTTTATTGCCTATCAAATCAAGGTTCCTCATTATTGCATTTCCCTCCAGGTTTATAAATGGACGGCTTAAAATATCTGTTGAATCAAATGCAATTGGCAAGTCCTAATTGCTTTTAACTTCCCTGCATTAGTAAAACCATCCATGACTTTAGAAGACTTTTTTCCAACAAAGCATCATACTCTTAGCTGTTTATATACTGCCTCTATTTTACTACTGCAGTATAAGTAGCTTTTGCTTAAATATTAAAAGGTATTAATCCAGATAATATTATAAATTGCAGCCTGATTGTTTAGGAAAAAGTGGATTATATTTCCAAGATACCAGTATAATTTATTTATTTTCATCATATTTATTTAGCATAACATTACTTATCTAATTCCTTAAAATGCAACTTCCTTTTATACATATCTTTAAAAAGATAAATGTAGTTCCATAACATAAACAAATCTCCAAAGAAAAATATCTTAACATGTAAAACACTTTTGAGTTAGAATTTTTAAAATTATTCTTAAATTTAGCTTTCTGGGTATGTATTGAGTAAATGTTCCAAATAGAGAAAGATAATAAGAATATTAACTTTTCACTTGCTAAGACATTTATCTATTTGTAATGAAAATTAGCCATTCAAAAAGTTTAGTTTCATTAAATTATTTTGTGTTGAAAGTATATTTTGCAATAGAAAATATATTGGTAGGTGATATTAAAGCACATTATAATCTCATATGTAATTTCATGAAAAAAATAGCTTCTTTACTTGCCCTCAACCTCTTCCAATACTCTCACACTCAGTGAAGCAATAATCATTACACTTCAAAACCATTTGACTATGTCATTTTCCTTTTCAAAAGCTTGCAGTTTCTTACCACAATTTTGTAAAATTTCTCATGTAGTTTTCTATGACCTCACATTTCTATCTCATTATGCCACAATTTACTCACTTTATTTTTAGCTACTTTCCACCATGATTTGCTTTTCAGCCAAAAAAATTAACTTTACGTACCTAATTCAATGTTTTTATTTTAGCTCTACCTCTACAGGTTAATACTCAATTGTTCAGTGATCATGCTCCATGTTCATAATTATACTTTATTTCTTTCAATCTTGATTGAAAGTATATTACAAAGATTCTTTCATAATTAGCACAAATCATACATATAAGCACAAATTATTTATATATCCTTTATCTTCTACCAATGATTTATGTAGCTTATTCTATATAATCTGTACTTACTATATATATGTTGTGGACATTATTATTGTCACATTTGTCTGCCCTGGTTTTGTAAAGATAAACAGATACTTCTTAAACTTTTTTTTAGTACCAACTATAGCATTAATTTAGATTTAGGATGATTCTTGGATAATTACTGTTGATGAGTTAATTGGCCCTAATTAATTATGGTGATTTCTATAATAAAGCAACTATAATACAAAAATGTTATAAGTAAAACTATTCTTGATATTAGTGATTGCTATATAATACACTGTGGTTGCCATGAAAGAAAAGTCAAACCAGAATTCATATAACTTGATTGTTTCATTAACTCTCCTACTCAAACCCCAACAGCATACTGAGTCTTTAGGATAAATATTTTTTTAAGAGTTTGAGGTAATACCATGGCTTTCTATTTACCAAGGCTGGGATTATGTCTGCTATATTCTCTATGGTTACAGTAATTGCAATAATCCCCACTATTAAATGAGATGTATTTATCTTTATTTTTAACAGTTTACTGTGTAACTTGTCATACATTATCTCATATAGGCACAAGAAATTCCTTTGATGTTGGGATTAATGAAATTCAGAAATATGTAAAGATTTACCCCAAAATACAGAGGTAATTAATGATGTGGTCTCATGTTTTCATACCATAAACATTTTTTTAACAGACCCTCAGATCATAACAATAATGATGCCAGAGAATCCTCAATCATTAGAAAAATAAATCAACCTAGAATAGATGTTTTAAAAAATGGAGTCATAGAAATAATTTCAAATAATTCCCAGTAGGCGATTTAATAAAAATTGGGGTGCAAGAAGATACAGACAAAAGAGTAGCTTAACATTGCAGTCTATATAGGGAAAAACTAGTCACTTAATTTAAGGTTTTTAAAAATTGTTTGTGCCTAACTCAATTAGTTGATATTCTCTCTCATTCCACTCATATGTATGAGGCATCTTTTGTGAACCTGTGAAGAGTATGCACGATAAACCAAGATATGGAACATGCCCTCAAGAACTTCACACCTTAGTAAGAGAGATTAAGTGTGAATTAATATACCTTGTGTTTGGGACAGAAATGGTAAATATTAAACCCAATAATCATTTGCTTTAATAAATTTACTGCTTACCGAGTCTCTGCAAAGTGAATCAAACCGAATCCAATAAGTAGTAATGCAAGAATTTTTCCAAATATTCTGAATATAAATCCCCTGAAGCTTCCTCTGTTTATGCACTCCAATGGGAAAAAGGATGGTGGCTCTAACCCTGGTGACAATCTTAACTCTGCCATTTTATAACTCCTTCTCAACTTTATTTCACTGTCGTGAAATAAATTTTTTCCAACAGACAAGATAATCTGTCTTGGTAACTCACTATGGCCTGATTTTACTCTGGTTCATATGTCTTTCGAAATTGAAATTCTAAGGTACATCAATCCAGCAGAGACAATATTATTTTGGGAAAAGCGCACTAGCCCTGAAGCCACCCTGGATTTCATTCCTGGCTGGAACACTTAGTAGAAGTTTGACCTTGAGTAATTTATTTAACATTTCTGAGCTTCCATTTTTTAAATATTTAAAATAGGTTAAACACTCAGCATAGTAAACACTCAGCAATTGAAAGTTTAGCAACATGAATATGGCCCATCCTATGATATTAATACTGCTGTTAACAAAAAATCTTATTTCTGACCAACAAATCTTGTTGGCATAATCTTGTTGCCTTTTGCAGACTTTCTTTAGTGTATGTATGCCATATAGACCGTCTCTTGCTAGCAACCCAATCTAGCAGTTGTCTACATATTATCCCATATCCTTTGTCCTCCTAAAATCAGACCTTCATTCCTAAGGATTTAGTAAGAGATCATTTTCCCATGTCGTCCCATCCATGTTGATCCAGTAGGCAGGCTTATTCAGACATATAGTCAAGACTTTATAAACTCTGCGGAAAGTTAGAAAGTGATAAGTACCTTAAAAAAGGTACAGGGGAAGTGATATAGAAGCTCAGACAGTGGGCACTTGTAATAAACTGTCAATTGCCAAGAAGCTTGAATTCTTAAACATTAAGTTACTTATTATTCATACCCTACCTTACAAAAAGATGTATGGTAGTTATGATAAGTGAACAAATAATTTTAAATGAGAGTGTGTTCTCCAGTAATTTTAGCGGAAACACTAACTCAATTAAAAACAGAAGCAAAATCTTATATACTGCTAGTGGAAGAGTAAATGAGTTATGCAATCACTTTGAAAATGTATTTGACAGTCTCATAAATTAAAAAATATGTCTACTCCATGACCCAGCAATTCACTACTAGGTATATATTGAAGAAAAATAAATGCATGCATCCAAAGAAATATTTGTGCAAGCATGCTTTTAGCAAATTTATTTAAAATAGCTAAAATACCCAAAAAAGTAAAAGCAATCCAAATATCCATCAAGATGAAATAAATAAAGTATAATATATTAAAAAAACAAAATGGTACTGATAAATAAAAAATATAAACTACCAATGCATGGAATATTATTGATGAATCTTTTAAAAAGTATGTTGAACAAAAAAGAAGTCACACAAAAAGATCTTTATTTGTATTATCCAAATTATATGAGGATTCAGAAAAAGCAAAGCTAATTATAGTATTTGAAATCGGAATAGTGGCTAACTATGGTGTACTGACTGGGAAAAGTGTTGACTGGGAAACAACTCTGAGAGTGATGAAAATGTAATATTATTACTCTATATAGATGTTACAAAAATGTATGCATAGGTAGAATTTCTTCACTACAAGCATACCTCATAGAAATTGCAGCTTCCAGACTACTGTAATCAAGTGAGTCACATGAACTGTTTAGTTTCCCAGTGCACATAGAAGTTAAATTTACACTATACTGTACTATGTAATAGAATTATGTCTTAAAAAGCAATGTTATTAATTAAAGCAATATATTAATTAAAATCTCACCACATACAAAATCAAATGAAAATAGATTAAAGACTTGCATTTAACATCTAAAACTATTAAACAACTAGAATAAAAAATATTGAGAAAATGCTTCAGAACATTGGTCTGGGCAAAGATTTTTAGGGTAAAACCTCAAAGGCAAAGGCAACAAAAGCAAGAATAGACAAATGGATTATATCAAGCTAAAAAGTCTCTCTGTAGCAACAGAGTGAAGAGACAACCTAAAGAATGGAAGAAAATATTTGCAGACTATCCATTTGATAGAAGATAAATAGCCAAAATACACAAATAACCCAAACTACTCAATAACAATAAAGTAATCTGATTTAAAAATGAGCAAACAATCTGAATAGACACTTCTTGAAAGAAGACATACAGATGGCAACACGTATATGAGAAAAATGTTTTTCATCACTAATCATCAGGGAAATGCAAATTAAAACTACAATGAGATGTCATCTTACCCAGTTAGCATGGCTATTATCAAAAAAACAGAAAACAAAAATCAGGTGCTCGAGAGATGCAGAGAAAAGGGAACGCTATTACACTGCTGGTTGGAATGTAAATTAATACTGCTACTGTAAAAAACAGTTTAGAGTTTCCTCAAAATAAAAAATAGATATACCATATGATCCAGTAGTCAAAGTCATGAGTATCTATTCAAAAGAAAGGAAATAAATATATCAAAGAGATATATCCACACTCCCATGTTTATTGCAGTAATATTCACAACAGTCAAAATGTGGAATCAAGCTAAATGTCCATCATTTGAAGAATGGATAAAGAAAATGAAATATATAACTACACAATGAGACGCTATTCAGCCATAAAAAAGGATATAATTCTTTCATTTGCAGCACCATGGATAGAACTGAAGGACATTATTAGGTGGAAAAAGCCAGACACCGGCAAATATCACATGCTGTCACTCATATGTGGGAGTTTAAAAAAGTGTATCTGACAAAGGTAGAGAGTATAATTATGGCTACCAGAGGTAGAGAAAAGAGGAGGGAGAAGAGTATGAAGAGAGGTTGGTTAATGGGCATAAAAATACAGTTAGAATAAAGGAATAAGTTCTAGTGTTTGACAGCAGAGTGACAATAGTTAACAAAAATGTTATATTACAAAATAGCTAGAAGAGAATATTTGGAATGTTCCCAACACAGAGAAATGATAAATGTTTGAAGTCAGATCGTGGATATCTCAATCGCCCTGATGTGATTATTACATATTATATTCATGTATCAAATATAACATGAACCTCATAAACTTAAAAATTATTGTGTCAATAAACATAAGCAAAGTAAATTATAAAAAAATACTTTGTCGCTAATAATGCTAACAATGTATGATCTTTCAGCAAGTCACAACTTTTTTTGTTGGTGATGGGTCGTGCCTCGATATTGATGGCTGCTGACTGATCAGGGTGGTGGTTGCTGAAGGTTGGGTGGCTTTGCTAGCTTCTTAAAATAAGACAACAATGAAGTTTATTCCATCTATTGACTTGTCTTTTTACAAAATATTTCTCTGTAGCATGTAATCTTGTTTGATAGCATTTCACCCACAACAAAAACTTATTTCAAAGTTGAAGTCAATCCTCTTAACTCCTGACACTGCATCATCAACTAAGTTTATGTAATATTCTGAATCATTTGTTGTCATTTCAACAAGCTCCACAGCATCTTCACCACCTCAAGAAGCCACTTTTTAAAATGTTCGTTTCTAAGAAGCAACTCTTCATAATTCAAGTTTCATCTTGAGATTTCAGCAATTCCGTCACATCTTCAGGCTCCACTTTTAATTCTAGTTCTCTTGTTACTTTCACCATTTCTATAGTTACTTCCTCCATGAAGTCTGGAAGCCCTCAGAGTCACCCATGAGAGTTGGAATCAACTTCCTCCAAGCTCCTACAAAAAAGCTTCCTTCCATGAATTATGAATATTCATAATAGTATCTAGAATAATGAACATTTTAGAAAGTTGTCAACTTACTTTGTCCATATCCAGCAAAGAATTCACTATCTATTTCAGCTATAGCCTTATGAAAAGTATTTATGAAATAACAAGACCTGAAAGTCAAAATTACTATTTTTATCCATGGGCTACACATTAGGTGTTGTGTTAATAAGCATTAAAACAACATTAATCTCCTTATCTCTATAAGTGCTCTTAAATGGCATTATTAATGAACAGTAATATTTTAAGAGGAATTTTTTTTCTGAACAATAGGTTTCAACAATGAGCTTAAAATATTCAGTAAACCATGAAATAAACAGATATGCTGTCATCCAGGCTTTGTTTTTCCATTTATAGAGTACAGGCAAAGTAAATATGGCATAATTTTATAGGACCCAAGGAATTTCAGTATGGTAAATGATCACAGGCCTTAACTTAAAGTCAAAAGTTGCATTAGTTGCTAACAAGAGAGACAGACTATCCTTTGAAGCTTTGAAGCCAGGAATAACTTATTTCTACCCATGAAAGTCCTAGATCGTGCCTTCTTCCAACAGCAGGCTGTTTCATCTCCACTGAAAATATGTTGTTTAGTATAGCCACCTTCATCAATGATCTTAGCTAGATTTTCTGTTTAACATGCTGCAGCTTCTACATCAGCACTTGCTGCTTCATATCCTTGCACTTTTATATTATAGAGATGGCTTTTTTCCCCCTTAAACTTCATGTAACAATCTCTGCTACTTCAAACTTTTTTTCTGCACCTTACTAAACTCTCTAGGTTTTCATAGAGTTGAAGAGAGTTAGGTCCTTTCTCTGGATTATGTTTTGGCTTAAGAGAATGTTGTGACTAGTTTGACCTTCTATCTAGACCACTAAAAATTTCCTCTTTATCAGCAATAAAACTGTTTTGCTTCATGTGTTCCCTGCACTAGCCCCTTGAACTTCCTTCAGGAATATTTTTTCATATTCAAAACTTGGCTGTTTGACACAAAAGGCCTAGTGTTAGGGCTATCATGACTTTTGACATGCTATCCCCATTAAGCTAAATATTTTCTAACTTTTGATTTGAAATGAGAGATGGGCAACTCTTCCTTTCATGTGGATGCAAATCACCACAACAAATATAATAATGATGAAAAACTTTAAAATATAGTGAGAAACACCAAAATGTGAGAGACACTAAGTGAGCACACGCTGTTAGAAAACTGGTGCCAAAAGATTGGCTCAATGCAGAGTTGCCACAAACCTTCAATTTATACAAAACGCAATATCTGCAAAGCATAATAAAGCAAAGTGCAATAAAATAGGATATGCCTGTATATAGAAATTATTCTTCAATAAAAAATGCAAATATACAAAGTGATAGATGACTAGTAAAAGATAACTTCTTCCATATGCAACCAATGTTTACCTGTGGAAAACATACACATACACAATATATCCACACACACATGTGTGCGTATATGAGCATGCATGTATACATATGTATGTATATTATTTCTTTCTTTTCACTAATTTATGCTGGTGTGGACTTGACTTTTTTAATTGTTATTTTTTTTATTTTTAAATACATTAAAGTCATGTTGTGTTATCACTGTTAGCATGAAAATTCCAGTGCCTTTGGATAAATGATTACAACTCTTCAAATACAGTTATTATTGACTTGGATGACAGCAAAATGCTTATCTAAGAATCACTCCACATAAGGATTGCAGATCAGTATTCTAGAAAATTTGCTTTTTTTTTAAGTGGGGGGTCTCACTCTGTCATCCAGGCTGTAGTATAGGGGCATGATCACGACTCACCACAGCCTCGACCTCCTGGGTTTAGGCAATCCCCCCCCTCAACCTCCTGAGTAGCAACGACTGCAGACATATGCCACTATGCTTGGCTATTTTTATTTCTTTCTTCTTTTTTTTTTTTTTTTTGTAGGGGCAAGGTCTTGCTCTGTTGCCCAGGCTGATCTCGACCTCTTGGTCCCAAGCAATTCTCCTGCCTCGGCGTCCCAGTATTGAGATTACATGTGTGACCCACAATGCCCACCATATTTACTTGATATTTTTAAAAATTTTAAAGCTTATCATATCATGGAGGACTATTTCTATGGACACATACATGACTATATTACATATTTTAAGAATTATTCTATGAGTATTCATATCCTAATGTTTATGTCATACTTTATTATCTTAAAATAAACTGGCAAATGTCATAGTGCTGACACAATAATAAGCTCTGACTTATTTGAAGTGAGATTTCTCTCTTGTCTGTTTCCTCCATTCTCCTATCAATTTCTTATGAAAGAGCTTTTAAAATTGAAGTGAGAAGCATCCAACCATATAAGTATAGAGGGAGACAAAATATAAAATAAGCCATTCTTAGCTACCGTACATGAAAATGCCCTTCTACAAGAGCATCTTTGATCAAATAAATTTAAGCTGATTTATTTAAATGAACACTGAAATGTCAAAATCATTAATAACTACTAACAATTGTATAGTATTCCCTAATTTACAGAATGTTGCAGATTTTGTCTCATTTGGTTGTCTACTGTGTTTGAACGGGAACATTTAATGCAATTTTTTTGCTTAATATCAAGTGTTCCCTTACCCCCACACTCTCATAATGTAACTAGAACTGTTTTGAATTTGGCAATCTGGACTTCAATTGTGAACATACAAATTTATCTTTCATTTTTGCTTTGTGAAGTTAGTAACTTAAGTATATTTTCCAGATAGCTACAGTTTATCATTTAAAGTATCAAGATATTTAATTATAACCACTTTTAAGAAGAATCATAAAATCAGCATAACATTTTGCTGCTCCTTACATGTTAGATTTGGCATGTTTCATGGTTATAAAATAACACATGACCAAAGAATAATACTGAGAAAATTGGAAAATATAAGAAAAAGAAAACAAAAATATCTATATTCTTGCAATTTCAATTTAGCCATTGTTACTATTTCAGCATAATTTCAGTAACTACAACAAAATATATTTCTATGTGTACAGATATAGTTACATGTCAATCTTACGCCTAAGATTACACCTGTTTTATCTTTCCTTTTAGCTCAATAATATACGATGACTAACTTTTTTCATACTGCGTCATGTCTAGACATACTATAAAAATGAATAGTCATGTTTCATATCTTTTTAATCTACTTTTTAAGGCAATTGTAAAGTTATTACATTATAATTTAATTAAACAAATGTTTGATCAGTTTCACAATTATATTTACATTAAAAATTAAGTATACTTAAATTATAAATAATAGACCAGTCTATTCTCATAAAACTATGTATCATACTACATAATTCAAAAATGAGAATTGAATAATCACTCAGTGAACTAATAATTAATCTGAGGATTCAAAATATATATATACACTATTAAGTATAAGGATATAAGATATTGTAAATGGAGGATGAAATGGTCATTACATTTTCACCAAAAAATGGACACATCTATTATGAAATCAGAATATTTCAAAGTGCTTTCTACCCAAGAGATTCTAGGAAATAAAACATTAAAATGGGGGTGACATCTGTGCTTATATTGAGTGATAGGTACAAAGATAGCTACTTATTCAAGTATATTTTGTATGATTTCTTCTCAATATTGAGAATGACAGATGACAAATATAAACCCTTAGGGCTTTGTTTATAAAGTCACATCTGTACATTCACATTGACTCTGTTTATGAAAAGAGACAGACTGGATAAAAATAGTGAGGCATGATAACTTGATAAAGTGCTCAGAAAATGTTGTGAAATACATAGTCAACTGGAAGCCAGTTGTTCCTGTATTCTGGGTCCAGTTAGTCAGAAAATTCTGATGTAATTTTTGTTAATTGCACTAAACCTTAATTTTTTCATTTGGACACAGTAATTCTACAAGCTCCATGAGGACAGGACCCATAAACATTTTGTTTATTCTTGTATTTCCAACACTAAGCCATAGGGCCTGACATTTAGTAGGTGCTCAACAAATATTTTTTACTAAATAAAAATATATAACTTAGTTATAAAGTACCCCAAATTAGAAATAAGACACTCTGGGGGAATTGATCTTATATATATAATATTTTATATACAGATCTATATATCGATATATATGTAACAATAATTAAAAACACAAAAGTCTTATTAAAGAACATTTGGCCAGGTGCTCAAGTCTGTCATCCCAGTGCTTTGAGAGGCCGAGGTAGGGGATTGCCTGAGCCCAGGGGTTTGAGAATAGCCCGGGCAATTTGGCGAAACCTCGTCTCTACAATAGATTAAAAAAAAAAAAAGAAAAAAGATTAGCCAGGCATGGTAGCGCGCCTGTAGTTCTGGCTACATGGAAGGCTGAGGTGGAAGGATCACCGGAGCCCAGCGTGTCGACGCTGGGGTGGCTGTAAATGTGCCATTGCATTCCAGCCTGAGTGACGGAGTGGGACTCCAACTCAAAAAAAACAAAACAAAACATTTTACTCAGTGGTCTCTATTTTATTTCAAAAATCGATTATTATTAAAATATTTTCATCTTTTATGAAACAAATTTTAGCTAAGAAATTTTAAGAAAGCAACATTGCCCTTAAATTCTCACCATTTGTTCTTGTGCTATCTCTGGTATTCATAAACTAATGTTTTCTGTCTTTTTTTGTTTTAAGAATCATCTTCAGAGTATTCTCTTTTAGAGATCTGGCTGGGGTAGATGAATCCTGGGGCAATGATATCATATTTGTTAGTCAGTCACGTTGAGTACTACTTATGTGATTTGTATGCATTACACTGAATATTTTCTTTTCTCAAATAAAATATTTTTTGAAATTGTAAACAATATAGCCTATTTTGTTCATGAATAGTTATGTATAGATATATATGTTTATGTGTAGACATTAAACATATATATTCATTTTGCTTGTGCTAGAATGTTTAGCATGCAATATAATAAAATATATTATTATTTGCCTAATGATTTTATAAAAGTTCCACAATTGCCATTCTACATATCAGGATAATGGTTCCCCACTATAATATAAAAGCAAAATTTTTTGCACATTTTTCACCTCAGTAAGTTTTGTAGTAGTAGGTGATTTGAGCACCTTTCTTTTTATTCAGTTTGTTAATCACAACTCTATTGAATTGCTCTTCATATTTAGATAATGAATTTTTTGATAAGTCGGCATTCAAAATAATATTCTAGTATGTTTTCTCATTCAAATATGTATGTTTATGTCTGTTTTATTTTAAAGATTTTTATTATCTTTGATACTGTTTTCAGTGATTTCTCACTCAATTTAGTGGTTCTTTCCCCCATCTGTCAGAAATGAATAAATGCAAATTTTTAATTGGGCAAAAATTTCAATGTCCATAAAACAGACTACTGTCAATATATAGAGATTGCATAGTGTTGATGGGATATCATTATATTTCATTTTCTAACCATTGAAATGCCAGAAAGTTCAAAAAATGAATGGAAGCTCACTTTTAATGTAGGGAGCCTTTTCACATGTGTCTAAACTGCTCTCCAGGAATTGGTCACTTAGGTAAGGGCAGTAACATTTTTAACTGTGAAACTCCTTAAATCAATCAAGTAGAAACTGAATGACTTTAACTGTATTGAAATTAACATAATATGTCAGCATGCACAACTTCAGTTAATTCCTGCAGCAATCCTATGAGATAGGCTTACCCCCATTTTGCAGATGAATAAACTGAAACTCAGAAAGGCTTAAAACACTGCCCATGGTACAAGAAATAGTAAGAAGGAACTGAGATTCCATCACTGCCCTCCTACTACAAATCCTGTGCTTCATTTTCCACTCTGTGGTGTAGCTGAGTAATGTTAACATTGTATTTAAAAGGCTGAACTTTATCTTAAAGCCCGTAAACATATACCACTTTCAAAACTGCTCTCATGTTTACTCAAAAAAGTCATTGAATATAAATGAATATTTGCCTTCCATTCACTCAGTATTTCTTAGAAAAATCCTGACCATCTTTTTCTACAGTGAATAAAAATATTCATTGTGTTGAATGGTTAGAATACTTCACAATACCAGTTTTCCCTGCTCCAGCTCTAGCTAGATTTGAAATGTCAGCTTGAGCCATTTCTCTATATTATGAAAGAATATGAGCCTGTAGGGAATATTTGGAGATGCCAGACACATACAATGTGGCATCCAGACCAGGGGGAGTGATAGGTCAGTGCCTGGCAGATGGCATAATGAGTTGGAGAGGCTACTGGCAGATGGACTTGACAATTTGGGCAAAGCAAAAGAGCTTTTGGCTAACTAACACAAAACACAAGGAGGGCACTGAAGGAGTCTACTTCTTTCTGATAATGATGCCAATTTGAATTTATCAGATGATGTGGTGAAGATAAGGCATGTGGAAGACAGCAAAGTGATATTCCTTTCTAGGCATGGTATGGAAAAGGGGTAACTAAAGTAAGTATGGCATGTTAGATGTTTTTGGTTAACTAAACTCTTATTTGTGAAGAAGAATATTTTTAATGTACTCAGAAATACTTTTATATTATCAAGGTAAAATAAGAATTTATACATTAATTGTTGTATTGTAGGTTTATCTTAAACTTTACTAACTTCAATTATATATTTTATGCTAAGAAAAAAGATTCATACCACTTGAAATAATTGCAGTGTTTTGGCTAAGCTAAATTTGTCCTTTGAGACTACTTGAAAGGAGCCACTGTTTTTGATTTATTAATCAAGTTAACTTTTGCATGTGTGACACTCTATCAATCTAAAAAGATAGTGAAATTACTAAACAAATAATAGTACAATATTGAGATGTTTCCCCAGTAGTGATGATGAATTTGCATCAATCTTGTCAAACTATTTTTTTAAATGTACACTTTATATTTCACACCTTTATTAAGGCATAATTGACTAATCGAAATTATATATAGATATACACACACAAGGCATACAATGGGATAATTTTATATATGCATACATTGTGAGATGATTACCACAGTCAAATTAATAAACACTTCCATACCCCCAAATTAGTTATAATTTTATATATGCATACATTAGTTAGATGATTACCACAATCAAATTAATAAACACTTCCATGCCCCCAAATTAGTGTATGTGTGTATGGGGGGCAGGGTGTTAAGACACAATCTACTCTTCTTGAAAATTTAAAATAAACAATATCACATTATTAACTATAATCATCAAGTTATATTATAGCCTAGAACTTATTCGTCATATAACTGAAAGTTTTTACCTATTGACCAACTTTTCCCTGTTTCTACCACTTCCAGTCCCTGGCAACCACCTTTCTATTCACATATAAGTGAGATCACACAATATTTGTCTTCTTGTTTTTGGCTTATTTCACTTAGTATAATTTCCTCCAAGTTCATTCATGTTGTCACAAATGACAGAATTTCCTTCTTTTTATGACTGAATAATTTTCCATTGTGTGTATTTTCTTTATCAATTTATCTGTTCATGAACAAAACTATTATTTTTCTATTTTCTTTAGTATTTTTTCTCTTTTTCATCCATCTTATGTATCCATTTATCTGTTGGTGGACATCTTTTTTCATTCATGCATAATTTATTCTATGTTGAATAATTAGAAATTTCTGGTTTAAAATACATCTGAACTTTAGCCCCTGAAAAAAATTCTCCAAACTTCCTATAAAAATATTACAAATTTTAGAAAATAATGAAAACACAAAAGCAAAAGATTAAAACAAATAGACAAATTAAAAAAAAAAACACAAAAACAAAGACCAGTGTGTGGGCTAATGACACTAAATTAAGAAACAAGGAAAAGTTTACCCCACAAAAGTTAGATAATCTATGAGTAGATGTGAGGTTAATCAACTCCCCCTTGGTCCATCCATGTCTTAGAATCCCATGATCTAAGCTAACCAGAAATCCGCACAGCCACATCTCTACTGTGAAGCTGGCACTTCCTGAGGCAAACAGAGTATGCATACACCCATCCATATTTCTATATTCATTGAGAGAGAAGCACTGAACAGAGCATTAGTAGTAGTATATTTTATCTTTTATAGATGTAAGACCCACAAATAAATTGCGGCTGCTGGGGGCTGCAATGCAAAATGTTTATTGTGCATTATGAAACAAGGCTGTGTGCAGAAAAAAAAGTGTTACTTGGTAAAGCAAAACTACCTCAAGTCCATGGAAACTAAAAATTGAAAACAGGTTAAAATATGTGCACATTAGCTGTCCTCTAACTATGGACAAAAAAAAGCTATTTAACCATTCTGTGAGTTGGCAGAAACTAGGACCAAGAACAATCAACTAGCTGGTTTTGTTGCCAAATACTTTATTTGCAGAGAATTTGCCACATTTGAAAATGAGTTTTGAAAAAATCACAGCAATGGACCAAAACCTAAAAACCAAAAGAAGATAATATCACTCCAAATGATTGCTTGTAAGACTTTTAATAAATTATGAAAATACTCCTTGACATCATAAACACAGTGGGAAAAACATGCCTTTGAAATATAAGAGCACAAAGGCATATGAACTACAGACTGAAATGTACGGGCAACAAAAATAGGTAAAAAAAAGAAAAAAAAAGAAGCAAACAAGATAAGGAAGAGTCTCAATGTAACTAAAATGCAATAGAAGATAAATTAAAACACACATTGGAGTTACTAAGAGAAAAATATACTGTAGAATATAAAATTAGTAATGTAGACTGAAAATGAAATCTTAGAAAGTTTTATTGAAGTCGAGAGAGGGGGAATAGGGGATAAAAATGAGAAATAAAAGTGTAGCTGTGAATAAAAATAAAATAGAGATCTAATATATAAATGACTATCACAGCTGTGGAACAAATTTACCAGAAGTTGTAATAAAAAATATAGTAGAAGATAACTTTCCAGAGGTTAAAAAGAAGAAAAATTCATAGTGAAAAGGATGACTTAATTCTAGGCAAAAATAATGAAAATGAATCCATATTCTTAAATTCTCATATCATTAGGATAAATTTAAAAGTCCTGCAGGCATTTAAAAGGGGAGAAATATACCAATATTTTTTTAAAAACTGGCTCCAGATTTATCTAAAATATCTTATGGAGAAGGTTAAGTGGCTGACGTGAGGCAGCTAGAGTGAGTTTCTCCTACAGAATAAGTCATGATAGAGGTTCCTCAGTACAAAGGGAGGAACGGATCCAGCAGCATGACCCATGAGTCTCCAAAGGATTTATAATAATCACTTACAGCAAAGAAGAAGAAAAAGTTCCACTGTTTTGGGCTAGAGCTAGTCAAACCGTTCCCTCACCACCACAGTCTACCACAGCCACCATACACAGTGGGAAAGGTGAATGACAGGTATTTGGGGGTTCTGTGCTTCTGCTATGAACTTGCAGGGCTCCTTGAGACTTGTGAGATTCCAGTCCCTCACAGGAAACTGCCTTCCCCGAAGCCATGCTCTGCCATGGAGTGGTACAGGATAAAAGCATTGAGCAGTGCCAGCCACCATTTTACAGGAACTCAACACTTGCAGGGTGGTGAGGCTGCTTTCCAGCCTGCTTGGGAGATAATGGGCCCCAAAGGCAAGCTCCACAGCTGCAGACAGTTCCTAGCTGGGTGGGTTGCCTGAGAACACCTGAGTCCATGAGGCTGGTTTCACCTTGACAGCCAGAAAACAAATTTCCTAAAGTCAAGGGGGGAGCTAGTGGGATGAGTATCCATAGCAACTTCTCACTCCCCTGGTGAATTATTCTACGCCTGCTCTGCACAACAGTGTTACCCCAGTGGTCTGGAACTCCTTCCTAATCCCCAGTGGGGCAACCAAGAATGCACACTTGTGTGGTGCTTCAGCTCCTTTCCCCTGAACTACTTCAGAAAGCTGAAAACAGACAGAAAACATGGAAAATCCCAGAACCCTGCCCTCCTCTAGGCTGGTTGGGTACTTCCTCATTCACCAAGGAGAGTCCCTGCAGACACCATTGTGGCTGGCTTTTTCCCACAAGTGTCACTTCTTGTCCAGAGGTCAACAGTACAGTCAACCACATTGTATATAATACATCAGCTTTGGGGAAGGCCTGATCCGGAACACCATCTAACACTTACTAAGCCACTCCGGCCACTCTGGATGCTGTAAGCCAATGCAGGTACACAGTACAGGGCTGCCAAATCTGGCAATTGAGAACACACTAAAGCTATATGTAAGCAAGGAAAGCTTACAGTGCCTATGTAAGCCTGCTGCCAACATCAAATAACCCAAATAACCAAATAACCCAAATAAGAAGGAACCAGAAGAATAATTCTGACAATATGAAAAAACAGAGTTTGCCAACAACCATAAAAGACCACACCATCTCTTCAGCAATGAACCTTAGCCAAAATGGAGTTTTTGAAATTTGAGACATGGAATTCAAAAAGTTGATAAGAAAATTGGTCAATTAACTTCAGGAGAAAATTGTAAACCAACATAAAGAAATCAAACAAACCAATTCAGAACATAGATAAAAATATTCCAAAGAGGTAGACACCTAAAAAAAAAAAAAAGCTGAAATTCTGGAAATAAATTAAGCATTTAAAGGCATACAAAATACAGTGGAAAATTTTTAACAGTAGGCTAGCACAAGGAGAAGAAAGGATCTCAGAACTTGAAAACAAGACTTTCTGAATTAACCCAATCAGACACAATAAATAAAAAAGAATCAAGAGAACAGAACAAAGTCTCCAACACATGTGGAATTATGTAAAATATCCAAACCTAAGAATCATAGGTGTTCCAGAGGAAGAAGAGAAAGCAACAGATTTGGAAATTCTATTGAGAAAATAATGAAGGGAAACTTCTCTGGCTTTGCCAGAGATTTAAACATCCAGATACAGAAAGGTCAAGGGACCCTCCCCCCCAGAAGATTAATTGTAAAAGGATCATTCTCCAAGGGATATAATCATGCAAAGTTAATGTGAAGGAAATACTTTTAAGAGAAGTGAGACAAAAGCATCAAATAACTTACAAAGGGAAATTTATCAGATTAACAGCAGACTTTTCTGAAGAAACCCAGTAAGTCAGGAAGTATTGAGAACCCATCTTCTAGCTCCTCAAACAGAAAAACTGTCATCCAAGAACTGTATCCCACAAAATTAAGTTTCATAACTGAAGGAGAAATGAAATCCCTTGTGGACAAGCAAACACTGAATTTGTCACCACTAGACCAGCTCTCCATGAAATATTCAAAGGAGTTTTAAACACTGAAACAAAAGGTTGAAACACACCAATAGAAAAACTGTGGAAATCATTATAATCACAGGCTTTATGGAACACCAACACAATAGAGAAAATAAGTAAACAAAGCAACCAGATGACACCCAGTGTGATTAATAAAACAGTACGTTACATATTATTAACTCTGAACATAAATTATCTCAATGACTCACTAAAAAGATATAGACTGATAGAAAGAATTAAAAACACAACCCAAATATCTGCTTCCTTCAAGAGACCCACTTAACTCACAATGACTCCTACAGACTCAAGGTAAAGAAGTGGAAAAATATATTCTACACAAATGGAAACTAAAATGAATAGGAATAGCCATTCTCAAATCAGATAAAGCAGACTTTAAACTAACAGAGAAAAAAAGACACAGATACCGATTATATAACAATAAAAGGGTCAATCCAACAAGAAAACACAACAATTTTAAATATATATGTGCCGAACACAAGACCTCCCAGATTTATAAAACAAATTCTACTAGATCTAAAAAGAAAGAAAGAAAGAAAGATATACAGCAATACAATAATAGTAGGAGACTTCAGCACTCCACTGACAGCAGTAGACAAATTATCAAGGTCGAAACCCAACAAAGAAATATTGGGCTCTAGAGGAAATGGAACTAATGGGCATGTACAGAACATTGCATTTCAAAACTACAGAATATATATTTTTTTCATAAGCACATGGAACATTCTCCAAGATAGACCATGTGATAGGCCACAAATCAAGTCTCAGTAAATTAAAAATAAATCAAAATCACATCAAGCATCATCTCAGACCACAGTGAAATAAAACTAAAAATTAATTTCAAGAAGAACTTGTGAAAACAGAGACTTGGAAGTTAAACTATTTGCTTTTCTGTAATCCCAGCACTTTGGGAGGCCAAGGCGAGTGGATTGCGTGAGCCCGTGGGTTTGAGACCAGCCCGGACAACTTGGCAAGACCTTGTCTCTACAATAAATAAAAAATTAGCTGGAGCCGGGCTCGGTGGCTCAGCCTGTAATCCCGTGCCTTGGGAGGCTGAGGTGAGTGGATTGCCTGAGCCCGCGGGTTCGAGACCTGCCTGGGCAGGCGAAACCTCGTCTCTACAATAAATCAAAAAAATTAGTCGGGCATGGTAGCGCGCACCTGTAGTTCCGGCTACTCGGAAGGCTGAGACGGAAGGATCACCGGAGCCCAGCAGGTCGAGGCTGCGGTGGCCGGAAGCGGCCACTGCACTCCAGTCTGGGCGACGGAGTGAGACTCCAACTCAAAAAAAAAAAAATTAGCTGGGCATGATAGGGCATGCCTGTAGTTCCAGCTACTTGGAAGGCTGTGGGGAGAAGGATCTTCAGTGCCCACCAGGTTGATGCTGGGGTAGCCATGAGCCTGCCACTGCACTCCAGCCTGGGTGATGGAGTGAAACTCCAACTCAAAAAAAAACAAAAAACTATTTGCTCTTGAATGATCCTTGGATATTTGAGTCAACAATGAAATCGAGATGGAAAGTTAAAGATTCATTGAAACAAATGACAGCAATAAAGCAAGTTATCAAAACCTCTGGGACAAAGGCAAATCCGTGTTCAGAGGAAAATATATAGCACTTAAGGCCTACATTAATAAGACTAAAAGATCACATATTGATAACCTAACAATACATCTCAGGGAACTAGAAAAATACAAACCAAATTCAAAACTAGCAGAAGAAAATAAATAACAAAGATCAGAACATAAATAAATAAAATTGAAATTGAAAAAGCAATGCAAAATATCAATAAAACCAATAGTTGATTCTTTGAAAATATAAAGTTGATAGACCACTAGAAAGATTAATTAAGAAGTGAAGAGTGAAGACTCAAATTAACTCAATCAGAAATGAAAAAGGAGACATTACAACTAATAAGACAAAAGTTCAAAAGATCATCTGAGACTATTATGAACACCTCGATGCAAACAAACTAGACAATCTAGAGGAAATTGATAAATTGTTGGAAATACACAACTCCTCAGCCTTGAATCAAGAAGAAACAGAAGCCCTGAGCAGACCAATAATGAGTAGAGAGATTGAAACACTAATTAGATGTCTCCCAACAACAACAACAACACAAGAGTCCAGTACCTGATAGAATCACAGTTGAATTCTATCAGGCCTTCAAAGAACTGTTACAAATTTTACTAAATGTATTCCACAATATTTAAGAGGAGGGAATCCTCCCTAATTCATTCTATGAGGCACTATCACTCTGATACCAAAGTCAGGAAAAGACAAAATAAAAAGGAAACTACAGACTGATATCCCTTTTGGACATGGATACAAAAATCCTCAACAAATATTAGCAAAACAAATTGAACAGCACGTTAAAAAGTAACATACCATGACCGAGTGGGTTTTATCTCAGGTATGCAAGAGTGGTACAACATACACAAGTCAATAAGTGTGATCCTCTAAATAAACAAAATTAAAAACAACAATTATATGATCACCTCAATAGAGCAATAGATGCAGAAAAAGCATCTAATAAAATCCATAATCCCTTCATGATAAAACCCTCAGCAATATAGGCATAGAGGGAACATTCCTCAAAATAATACAAGCTATATGAAACAAACCCACAGTCACTGTCATCCTGAATGAAGAAAAGTTGAACACTTTTCTCCCCACAACAGGAACAAGACAAGGATGTCAACTTTCACTACTACTATTTAACTTTGTACTGGAAGTCCTAGACAGCGCAATAAGGTAAGAAAAAGAAATAAAGGGTATCAAAATTGAAAAAAAAATCTAACTATCTCTGTATGTTGATGATATGATTATAAACCTAAAGAGTCCTAAAGACTCTTCCAAAAGACTCCAGGACTTGATAAATAAATTTGGTAAGGTTTCAGCATTCAAAATCAACACACGCAAATCAGTAGAACTGCTATACACCAATAGTGACCAAGGTTAAAATCGAATCAAGAACTCAACTCCATTTACGATAGCAGTTAAAAACCTAAAATATCTAGGAATAAGTTTAACCAAGGAGGTAAAATATCTCTATAAGGATAACTGCAAAACTCTGATAAAGAAATTGCAGTTATATAGTTGACAAATATTTCTTCCCATTCTATGGGCTATCTCCCTGCTCCCTTGATGGTTTCTTTTTCTTTGCAGAAGTGTTTCAGTTTGATGAGGTCACACTTGTCTATCTTACATCTTATGGTATGTGCTTTTGAGGTTTGATCAGGAATTGGTTACCTATTCCAATTTCTGTAAAGATGTCTCCTGTGTTTTCTAAGATTCTTATAGTTTGAGATTGTGCATTTAGTCTTTGATCCATTTTCAGTAGATTTTTGTGTAGGGTGATAAGTAGGGGGTCCTGTTTCATTCTTCTCCATATGGTCAGCCAGTTTTCCCAGCACCATTTACTGAATAGGCTCTTCTCCCCTCAGTGGTTGTTGGCAAAGGCTTTTTTGAAGATAAGATGGTTGAAAAATTGAGGTTTTGCTACCAGAATCACTATCATGTTCCATTGGTCTACATACCTGTTCTTGTATCAATACCAGGCTGTTTTGATTATTGTAGCCTTATAATAAAGTTTAAAGTCTGGAAATGTGATACCTCCTGCTTTATTTATTTTGCTGAGTATTATTTTGGCTATTCATGGTCTTCTTTTATTTGTCAACTGTATATCTGACAAAAGCCTAACACTCAAGCTTTATAAGGTACTCAAATGTGCCAAAAGGAAAAAAAAAAAGCAGCCCCAATAATAAGTGGACAAAAGATACCAATAGACAGTTATTAAAAGAAGACATATGAGCAGCCAACAAATACATGAAAATATGCTCAACCTCACTAATCATCAAAGCAATGTAAATCAAAACCACATTGAGATATAACCTAATTCCAGTCAGGATGGCCATCATTAATAACTTAAAAAACCTCAGATGCTGGAGAGGATGCAGAGAAAAGGGAGCACTTCTACACTGTTGGTGGGAGTGTAAATTAATACAACCTCTGTGGAAAACAGTTTGGCAATTCCTAAAAGATCCTGAATGTCATCAAAATGTCTTCCTTTCAAAATTTCCTTTACTTTTTAATTTTTTTTATTTTAAAGATGTGGGGTAAAACTCAGGATTAGGTATACAAATGTTCATTATGTAGGTACACTTGTTGATGAGGAATGCCTCCCCTCACCTGGCAGTTTCCCTCAACTCCAATCCCACCCCCATGGCCGTTTCCCACTATTGCCAATCCCTTTCTTATAGTATTATGATAATTGTTCAAGGTCTGCTTATGAGTAAGAGCATATGGTACTGTGTTCTTTGTTTCTGTAATATATCACTAAGTCTGATAGACTCTAAATTCATCCAAGTTGCTGCAAAATCCATATGTTTGTCCTTCTTTATGGCTGCATGATATTCTATTGTGTATATGTACCATATTTTTTTAATGCAGTCCAGTTTCGATGGGCAGCACGGCTGGCTCCATGTTTTTGCTATTGTGAATATAGCTGCAATAAACATGCTTGTGCAGGTATCTTTTTTATAGATTGTTTTGAGCTCCTCCAGAGATATTCCCAATAGGGGGATTGTTGGGTCATATGGAAGCTCAATTTCTATTTCTTTCAGAAACAACCACACTGTCTTCCAATGAGGTTGCACTAGTTTGCATTTCCACCAGCATTGTAGAAGCGTTCCTTTTTCTCTGCATCCTCGCCAGCATCTGTTGCTGTTTGTTTTATTAATGATGGCCATTCTTACTTAAGTGGTATCTCAATGTGGCTTTGATTTGCATTTCTCTAATGATAAGTGAGGGTGAGAACTTTTTAATGTGTCGGTTAGCGGCCTATATCGTCTTTTGAGAAGCGTGTATTCCTGGCTTATGCCCATTTTTTTTTTTTTTTGAGTTGGAGTCTCACTCTGTCACCCAGACTGGAGTGCAGTGGCCGCTCCCAGCCACTACAGCCTCGACCCGCTGGGCTCTGGTGATCCTTCCACCTCAGCCTTCTGAGTAGCCGGAATTACAGGCACGTACTACCATGCCCGGCTGATTTTTTGATTTATTGTAAAGATGAGGTCTCGCCAAGTTGGCCAGGCGGGTCTCGAACCCACGGACTCAGATAATCCACTCACCTCAGCCTCCCAAAGCGCGGCGTCACAGGCTGAGCCACCAAGCCAGGCTTGCTCACTTTTTAATGGGGCTGTTTGTTTATTTCCTTTCAGCTCATTTGAGTTCCTTGTAGATTCTAGATGTTAGTTAGGCCTGTGTTAGATATACAGTTGGCATTTTTTTTTCCATTCTGTGGAGTGTCTCCACACTCTCTTGATGGTTTCTTTTGCTCTGCAGAAGCTTTTCAGTTTGATGAGGTCCCACTTGTCTATCTTATCTCTTACAGCATGTGCACTTGGGATTTTGATGGGGAATTGGTTGCCAGGTCCAACTTCCATGAGGGTGTCTCCTACATTTTCTAAGATTCTTATAGTTTGGGGTTTTATGCTTAGGTCTTTCATCTATTTAGAGTTAATTTTTGTATATGATTATAGGTAGGGGTCCTATTTCAATCTTCTGATGTGATCAGCCAGTTTTCCGAGCACCATTTACTGAACAGGTTCTCCTCTCCCTGGTGGTTGTTGTTGGAGGCTTTGTCAAAGATGAGTTGGTTGAGAAATTGAGGCTTTGCTTTCGGAATCTCTATCCTATTCCATTGGTCCATATGCCTACCCTTGTACCAATATCAGACTGTTTTGATTATTGTAGCCTTATAATAAAGTTTGAAGTCTGGAAGTGTGATACTTCCTGCTTTGTTCCTTGTGCTTAGGATTGTTTTGGCTATTCGTGGTCATTTATGTTTCCATATGAACTTCTGTATTGTCTTTTCCAGATCTGAGGAGAATGATGTTGGTAATTAAATGAGTATTGTGTTGAATTTATAGATTGCCTTGGTAGGATGGACAACTTAACAATGTTGATTCTTCCTATCCATGAGCATAGAATTTTTTTTCATTTGTTTGTTTCATCTTTGTAAAGGTCTTTCACTTCTCTGATTAGGGAGATACCGAGGTATTTTTTTGTGTGTGTGGCTACTGTGAATTGGATTGTGCTTTTTATTTGTTTCTGCACCTGCTTGCTGTTCGTGTATAAGAATACAACTGTCTTTTGCACACTTATTTTATATGCTGAGACTTTGCCAAAGTCCTTTATCAGTGCAAGCAGGTTTTTGAAAGATTCTAGTGGATTTTCAAGGTATAGGATCATATCATCAGAAAAGAGGGATAACTTAGCTTCCTCTTTTCCTATTTGGATACCCCTAATTTCCTTTTCTTGTCTAATTGCTCTAGCTAGGACTTCCAACACAGTGTTGAACAGAAGTGAGAGTGAGTAGCCTTGTCTTGTTCCGGCATTCAGGGGAAATATTTCCAGTTTCTGTCTGTTTTGCAATATGCTAGCTGTGGGTTTATTGTAGATGGTGGTTACTATTTTGAGATATGTTCCTTCTATACCTCCTTTATTTTCTGGTAAAGAAAAAAGTAGATGGGGGTCAGATCAGGTGAATAGGAAGGGTGTTCCAATATAGTTATTTGTTCACTAGCTAAAAGCTCCCTCGCAATGCTGTATGAGCTGGTGCATTGTCATGATGCAAGAGCTCTTTTGGGACCATTTTTGCACACACCTTTCTCATGCCAAAATTTTCAGCTAAGATTTTTCTGTTTCTCTATTGATATTTATTTGATCTTTTATGCTGGTCTCAGTCAGCCAACAATTTTAATGCAAAATTTCACAAATTTTTGCATTGTTTTCACCAGTTCTATTCATTCATCAGGGATGCTTTCTCTCCTCTCACAAAAACATTCAATCTATTTGTTCACTGTCATTTTCTTCATGGCATTATCCCCATATACTTGGATTAACATGTGCCTAATCTCTCTTCCACTTTTGCCAAATTTAACAAGAATTGTAGTGTTTGTTCTTTGCTCCAATTCAAGCTCCGACATTCTTGTGATGACAGCTCTGACATTCATTCTGGGTAAAAAAGTTCCAAAATTGCTTTGACAGGTAGATTAGTCACTGGTGTCAGTGCATAGCTTCCCAAGGGGAGTACTTCAAAGGTGACCATTGTGATATTCAGCAATGAGGTATGCAGCACTTTTTCTAGAACAAGTTCGTGAACTTGAGTGTCATAACTCATATACCATGGAATACTATGCAGTCATAAAAAAGAATAAAATTATGTCCTTTGCAGACAAACGAGTGGAAATGGAGATCATCACCCTATGTGGACTAACTCAGTAACAGAAAACCAAACACCCCATGTTCTCACTCCTGTGTAGGAGTTATGTGGTCATAAAGTTGGAAATAATAAACACTGAGGACAGCAATAAGTGGGGAGAGGAAAGAAAGGTTAGCATTAAGAAACTTCCTACTGGGCATTAAGTTCACTGTCTGAGGAATGGGCCACCTGAGACCCAATCCTCACCACTGCACTGGATGTCCATGTAACAAATATGCATGTGCACCCCTGAATCTAAAATTTTAAAAAATATAAATAAATAAATAATAAAAATAAAGTACTTTTGTCTTAGAGGCAACATGACAACATTTAAAGAGTCCTAAGGGAAAAAGATTTGACAGGTCTGTTATATTCAGCCATGATAACTTCCATTTGTGAAGGGAATAGAAGTAAATCTTCAGATATAGAAGTACCTAACAAATATACCATCAATTTACACTTTCCAATAAGTACTTTAGGGCTTAGCTAACCAACTGAGGCATACTTTTTTTAAAGTCAAACATGTGAAAGTCATGTTATTATAGGGCTAGCAGAATTTTCTTTACTCTGTTTGGACATTACTTTGAAAATCACAATACAGTTTTGTGTTTTCATATGGATTCCAGAACCTAACAGTGAAGCTTGAATTTGCAATATTGCCCTCAAATGGTATTCTTTCATTTTCATTCTTTTTCTAGTATCAGAAAATGTGCTTTTTTTGCCACATTTTTTATCTCATGGTTCAGATAGAATCTCTTGTCATGTTTAATGACAACATACAATTATCTGTGATGTACTATTTCAGCACTTGTTAGCAATAGGTAAACAATTTTATAAATTTACATAGTCTTTGTGTCAGAATATTGTGCCATGAGAATTACTGAATCATTTTTCTTCTACAAATTGCCGGGCTCGGTGACTCAGCCTGTAATCCTGCGCCTTGGAAGGCTGAGGTGAGTGGATTGCCTGAGCCCGCGGGTTTGAGACCCGCCTGGGCAGGCGAAACCTCATCTCTACAATAAATCAAAAAAAATTAGCCGGGCGTGGTAGTGCGCGCCTGTAGTTCCAGCTACTCGGAAGGCTGAGGCGGAAGGATCGCCGGAGCCCAGCAGGTCGAGGCTGCGGTGGCCGGAAGCGGCCACTGCACTCCAGTCTGGGCGACGGAGTGAGACGCCAACTCAAAAAAAAAAAAAAAAAAAA
>CAUYQG010128100.1:0-10374 GCA_963574415.1 Tarsius wallacei
TATTATGAGACACTCGTGTGGTGAGATTGTTCTAAACTCTTCCCTTTGTCTCTATATCTTTCTATCTCTTTTATTCTCTCTCTCTCTTTTTTCTTTCTCTCTCTCTCTCTCTCTCTCTCTCTCTCTCTCTCTCTCTCTCTCTCTCTCTCTCTCTCCCTCCCCCCTTCAGAGTCAGAGTCTCGTTCTGTCATCCATGGTAGACATAATGTCACCCAGTGGTGCAATCATAGCTCACTATAAGTTTGAACTCCTGGGCTCAAGTGACCATCCTGCCTCAGCCTCCTGAGTAGGTGGGACTACAGGCATGAGCCACCATGTCCAGCCCAAACTCTCTCCTTATTTTAAACCCATAATTGTCATATCTTCTGGTATGAGTGATTTTTTTCCCTTGACCTGAAATATCCTTCTAATGATCATGCAACACCTTTTTCTTCCTTCTTATCTAACTTTGGAAAGAGTACTCTGTATTCACTGCCACCACTTTTTTGACATCATTCATTCCCTACATAATCCTCTCTAACATAGCTTCTCCCATATCTATTCTGGAAAATTAGAAAGGCTTGGGCATTCAGCATTACTGATCTCATGCACCCTGAAACTCTATTTCCCTGGCTCCTGGAAGCCAATTTAGTGAGAGTGGAGTGGATAAATAGTAAAATAAAGAAATGGTATTTGCAAAGGTATGGAAATGAAAAGATGGTGAGTTCTGAAAATGGTAAATGGTTCAATATATTTGGAGCACTAAGGAGAAAATGAGTTGGAAAAGATGAAGCTAGATGGCCAAACATGAAAAGACCTGCCTGCCATTCTAAAGAGCTGTGCTTTTGACCTGAAAGCTATATGAAGCCATTACATGCTTTAAATGGGAGAGTGATTGAATACACGTTTTTGACAGATCACCCTAGCAGCAAGATGGAGAATAGACTGGGGAAATGCAGGTTAAAAAGAGGGAGACCAACTGGGGAATATATGACAATACTACTTTAGAAGAGAAATGATGAGAGTTTAAACTTAACCAGTGGAAACAGGGATGGGGAGAGAACAGATATTCTTGAATAATTTATAAGAACTGGTAACCTACTGAATGATAGGAATAAAGGGAAAGGGAATCTCTGTTTCATTTTTTAGTTTTCAACAATGTTTTTGAGCCTAGTAGCTATCTCCTGGAATTTAGTTGGGAATATAGTCCCTTGAGAGAGAGTCAGGAAACTGTAAGATAAAAATACCCAGACAATCTCAGCAAATAACGATCATTGATCGGTTCAGTCTATATAAACCTCAAACTAACTGTCCCAAGTAGTGGTATACAAAAGAGACTAACTCTTTGCTCTTATGGGGCTCATCTTTTAGTGGGAAATTTTTTAAAAAATCAAATAAATACAAATTTAAGTGAGGGGATAGAAGTATATTTGATAGGATGGTCAGGAGAGACTACTCTGAAAGAGATGACATTTGGGCAGGGGTCTGAATGAAGTAAAGATCAAATCATGCAAAGATTCAGAGGAAGAGTGTTCAAGAAATAGGTGACTGTCAGGCTTCTGTTTGGAAGGGCTGTTTACACTGCACTACTTACTAAGATAGAACAAAGGCAAAGAACTAAGTTTGTGAGAGAGCAAATGATTTCTAATGGCACTTCTGCCACTTAATTTTTGGCCATGTGACCTTGGACATGTTACTTGTTTTATTTGACCTTTTATAACCTCACTTATGAATGAGACTAGTACTAACATTCTTACCTCATAGAATTTTTGTAATACTATTTCAAATAAACTGAGATGAGTGAAGTTGTTTTGAAAATTGTAAAATTCTGTAACAATTGCAAGCATCGTTATTTGCATATGTTCATTTAAGCTCCTTCTTAAAGAAAGGAGTTTTTAAAATACTTTGATTTCCATATTCAGTCAAAATTCATGATGGGGTAATAAATACCCCATCACTGGAGGAATACCCCATCACTGGAGGAAAGGAAAGGCACTAATATTTTCCCTTGAGAATAAGTTGTGGTGGTGTCAGTATTTCTTTTTCTAAGCATGAGGATCTGTCAATCAAGTCAGGAATTTCTGAGCTAGGTTTTAAATGAGGTACTGATCTTTTTTGTCTCACTCAGATTGGATATCTTCTGTTTTTCAAGAAAAATCTGCCCTTCAACTAGCATGATTATAGGCAAATATAATACTTTGTTTTTTGGTGGGGTAAACTCAAGAGCAGAGTTGAATTAGTCACACTCTCCCTTTCTTATATTCCATTTTAGCCTTGCACTCCATTCCATTCACACTACACACACACACACACACACACACACACACACACACACACACACACACAGAGAGAGAGAGAGACAGAGAGAGAGGGAACCATTCTATTGGCTCAAATGCATCTTTTTGTTTACATGTTTTCTTTAAAATGTTGTTTATAGATATTTTTAATTTATGTAATGGTATTATAGAAGTTATAAATTCTTATACTCCATAGTGTTCCATAGATTTAGTACTTAGCGTTGTAAACATGCAGATTATCTAGAAGGTTTTATTTTTCAAACTAACAAGTGCATTGTAGTTTTTGCTCTGAGAAGCATCTATTTTGCAATAGTGGGGAGTTTGTTTTTGAGCCTAGTAGCTATCTCCTGGAATTTAGCTGGGAATATAGTCCCCTGAGAGAGAGAGTCAGGAAACTGTGAGATAAAAATACCCAGACAATCTCAGCAAATAACGATCATTGATCGGTTCAGTCAGATTCTGGATGAGCTTTTCAACAATTTCCTCACTTAGGCTACTCTCCTTCTAAATCTAGAAGCTGAAGAGGTTCTCAAGTGATACAGTGTAATCATGTTTTCCTGAACAGCCACTGTCATTGGAAAGTCATCTCAGTAGATGAAAGTTGGTCCACTCCGTTCCTAGATTCAACATATTTCTATTTCTGCAATTTCCTATAATGAACCTTAAGTTGAGTCAGATGAAACTGCATTTATACGAATACGTAATTGACCGGCTGTTAAAATGGGAGCCAATACAGCTCTCAAAAAGGCAGGAAAAAAACTCCTCTCAAAAAAAATTTCCATTTCAGAAGTGATTGCCATTCTGGTTATAATTTCATGTGGTAAATTCACAAAATGGAGTTTTGTACTAGCAAGAAAATGAACAGGCCGGGCTCGGTGGCTCAGCCAGTAATCCCAGCACTTTGGGAGGCCAAGGTGGATTGCCTGAGCCTGCAGGTTTTTGAGACCACCCCAGGCAACTTGGCAAGACCTCATTTCTACAATCAATAAATAAATAATTAGCCAGGCATAGTAGCGCATGCCTGCAGTTCCAGCTACTTGGAAGGCTGAGGCAGAATGATTGCCAGAGCCCAGTAGGTTGATGCTAGGTTGATGCAGTACGTGAGTGTACTGCACTCCAGCCTGGGCGACAGAGTGAGACTCCAACTCCAAAAATGAGGGTGCTTTTCTATCCTCTCAATAAACCCGGCTTTCTACAGAAAAAAAAAAGGGAAAGGCCGGGGCGGGGGGTGCACGTGCAATGGCTCACGCCTGTAATCCCAGCACTTTGGGAAGCTGAGGTAAGAGGACTGTCTGAGCACACGGGTTCAAGGCCAGTCTGGGCAACTTGGTGAGACATCATCTCTACAATAAATAAAAAAATTAGCTGGGTGTGGTGGTGCGTGCCTATAATTCCAGCTACCTGGAAGGCTGAGGCGGAAGGATCACCTGAGCACAGCAGGTTGAGGCTGCGGTGGCTGTGAGCGTGCCACTGTACCCCAACTTGGGTGACAAAGTGAGACTCCAACTCAAAAAAGAAAAAGAAAAGAAAAAAAATGAACATCTGCAATTATTTATGCCATGTAAAGTATGTTACCTTTACAACATGACACAATTCCCCTGGGATGCATTCCTGGCTGCAGTGTCACCTTATGTTCAGTAAACAACCTCAGTCGTGGAACACACTGCCCTCCCCGCAAAGAGTCACTTCAGGTGAATTTTGAAAAAGATTGAAAGATAAACTTCTTTTTTATGTTTCTTACACATATTTAGCTGCATATTCTTTAAAAGATTGCTTTTTCATATGAAAAAGAATACTCCACCTTTACCTTTACTTTCCACCAGATTATCCCGCTTCTCTCCTAGATCAGAGCTCCTGAATTCATGGAACAACAGCAGCGAAGGCCAAGATGAAGTGGGCTGTAATTCAGGCAGAGTGTTTTGATAGTAGACTCTATTAAAAGGGTTCAGTTTTGAAGAGATTGTTAGAAAATGTGTCTTTTTAAAAAGTACTATTATCTCATGGGTACCAGAGAAAAACTCAAATCGAATTTCCCAGAATCAACACATCTCTGCCCTGAGTGATGCTAGGACGAGATTGTTGTCAACCAGATATCTATCCCTCAAGGAAATTCAAACAAATATTTATTGAAAGCCTTCTGTGTTTAAAGTGCCATAATGTCTACATTTTATTTTGTTATGGAGTGAACAACGTGGGTCAACATTGTACATGAAACTGTGAGTCTGGTGCCACCCTGCTAGGTGGTGTTTACAGATGGGGCTCACAGAGATGCTCTGGTTGACAGGAAAGCCTCCCCACTTCCCACTTGCCATCCCTGGGGAGGAAGTATGGCACGGAGGACCTGGACTCAAGTCCAAATATCAAATGCATTATAAGGATACAGAAAAACACTTTTCACTCTTCAGATGCAAAATGCTATAGAAATGCTCATTAATATCATCATGATAGATTTCTGACAAAGCATTTTATTTTTTAGAACACTATGATATGCACTGAATAGAGTAATAAACACCTAGTAACAGAATGAAAAAGCAATCTTTTAAAGAATATGCAGCTAAATATGTGTAAGAAATATAAAAAAGAAGTTTATCTTTCAATCTTTTTCAAAATTCACATCAATTAATTTGAGCCTTTGTAGTTGAAATAGATTTTGTTTAAAGGCACAGCTCATTCATTTGTAATCCATTTAATTATGTGGGCTCCTATATTTATTGTTGTAGGAAAATAGAGTAATTCCATCTAAAGGGCAGATATTTTTTAAAAACCAAAATTTTTAAAATGAGAACCATGAATCTCATTTTACATGCTTAGAAGTTAAAGTAAAAAGGTGGGCAGATTTGTTCATAATCAGGTAACAGGGTATTAAGTGTTTCTTTTCCTGCTGTTTTGGAATTTCAGCAGAGACTATACTAAAGAGAGGTGGACTAGAACATCCTCACAGAATTACTGGTGGTCAGACCAGTCCCATGACCTTTACCCTATCATCCACCCCCAGAAAATAAGGGACAACTAACAAATCTGAAATCACTGAAAAGAGGGATCATGGTACATAATTGTGGAGACAATGAGGAAATACTGGAACATTTTGTCTGCCTTCCCTGGGGTGGGGGTGGGGGGTGCTGGTAAGAAAGATTCTGCTACCCCAAACCAAGTGAGGGTACGTGCCTGGAGAACCTACTCCAGAAAAGCCTAAAGCAGAAAAACACATCTGGCACCCCAGTGGCTACTTGGTGAGGCCCAGAACTCACAGTCTCAACTTGAACGAGCCTGACCTGCAACATGCACACGATGACCACTATTTGCTTCCACATGGAGAATTCTGAAAGCTGTAAGCCAGGCTACATTCTACTTGCATGGCCCTGGGCGTTTTTGCCTTTTATGGATGCCTTTCACCATAATGCCGTTAATAGTATACATTATTTTAGGTATAACTTTAAGCCTTCAATTTTTTTTTTCTGTTTTAGGAAAAATTCAATAGATTTTCATAAGCCCTAAAAATGTTATTTTTATTTTTTTGGATGTGGGGAAAAAAAATTTTTTTTTCTACAACCCTAAGCTTTTTTTGTCCTTTGAATTCTAAGAACAATTAGAATGCTTCAGTGGGCCACTAAAAGTGCCGTGGGCTCTAGTCCCTGTGTTTGCTGTGCTTGATGACAACTGATCCCAGCTGGAGGAACCCACTGTGGTAGGGTGAAGCTGCATTCACACTGACACTCTTTGCATGTGAGCCTATGTCAGCTCTGTGTGCCACTGAAGTTTGTGTAGCTGGAGCCGTCCTGATGGGAGCTGACCCAAGAGGACTTGCTGCTGGGAACAAAGTGATACAATAAGACAAGGGCAGCAAAAAATAATGCCGCTCTCTGTTTGTACCCCATCCAGTTCAGCTCATTCAGCTAACTAGCTACAGTGACAAAGTGTGTCATCGGCAAAACGGTAAATAAGTCGCCTTACTACTTCTTATCTGGAACATTCAAACATTTGCAGAATTCTAATTCCTCACTTTGGATTTATATTACTGAGTGGGAGCTTTTTTGCATGAATTTTGCAGTTGATACTCAAAAGATTACTACTTGTAAGCTTGATTTAAGTTAGGTTAGAAAAAAATGTTTACAAATAGGAGTATTCTTTCACATAGAAATAATATCGGCCGGGCGCAGTGGCTCAAACCTGTAATCCCAGCACTTTGGTAGGCTGAGGCAAGTGGATTGCCTAAGCCTAGGGGTTCGAGACCAGCCTGGGCAATTTGGTGAGAATGACAATATATAAAAAAAAAATTAGCCAGACGTGGTAGCACTCACCTATAGTTCTTGCTACTTGGAAGACTGAGGCAGAAGGATTGCCTGAGCCCAGTAGGTCGATGCATGCCACTGCACTCCCAGAGTGAGACTCTGACTCAAAAAAAAAAAAAGAGAGAAATAATATCTATTCCTCTATTTAGTAAAACTTCCTACTTAGTGATGAATTTGGTTACTTTGCAGCACTTTTGATTAAAATTTTTAAAATAGAATTTTCCCCTGTGGTTGTTTTCCCTAATTGGCTAGGAATGTTATTTACATTATTAATTTTTTTGCATTACGTATTTTAAAAACCTGAGATCTATTCCTGAAAACTGGAGCCCATGAGTGAAATGCAACCTGCAAAATGGTGTTTTGCTTGGCAGCATTTGGGGGGTCACTTATTTCTTTGCCCTTATGCTTATTGTGGTACACTTCCCCTTCCTCTTGTTGCACACTGGCTGGCTCTGGGTCTTGACTCCCCCTTTTCCTGGGATACGCACTCTCAGTTTACCACAGTCATGACCCCTTAATTTTTTTAGCACACAACCCACCTCACCCATCTAGTTTACCTGCCTGGCTACTGTAGACATTTGAGTTTGTCACCCTTAGCTAATGCACATTCTCACCTCTGCTATTTTAATTCATATATATATATATATATATCCCCAAAAGCACTGTTGGGCATACAGTAGGCGCTCAGTAAATGTCAACTGACTGAGAACATACTGAGTATGCCCTAAAAACTCCCCTTCTTTCACAGGCTTTGCTGCCACTGGCAACCTTCCCTACCTTGTGTGTTTCCCTTTTGGGGTATACCCAGAGCCCATTGTCCTCTCTCCCTATTTCTTTCCTGAGCCCTAGATGTTCGTTTATATGGGAAACTAATTTTTTTTTAGCAATCTTAGATAAAAGGAAACAACTTTTCAAACATATACTCCCCCTAAGACTTTGCAGTAAAAAAGTTTTATAGTCAACAAACTTCGAAGATTCTATTAATCCATATCTCTTTCTCTCACAACCCATCATCCTGCTTTGATTTTACTTCCCCTCTAAGCCTGGGAACATGACTGCTCAGAATGTGCAGTGAATTATGATCGTCTTTATTCATATCCCTCTACCCCCATCAGGGGTCATTGCAATTGGCTGTGCATGCCACAGCTCTGGGACACCGTCCACCAAGGCTATGCAATGGCCTTGCTTGACTCCTATCCAACCACAGCTGCAGGAAGAATAAAATCTAAGATTTTAAGAATGGTAGAAGCTATTTAGGTCATATCCAATCCTTGATTTCATAAGTGGGGAAACTGTAGCTCAACAAGATGAAGCGACTTTTCTAAATCGTATATTTAGTAACAGAACACAAATAGAATCTAGGTCTCCTGACCTTGAGTTGTTGCATTCTAAGTCTGCTTCACCAGTTTGTCCTGTCATGCTCCACTCACTTAACGGCAGGACCTTACAGAAATCTGCCCATCTCGCCTCTTCCTCCTACTGGTACCACCATCAAAAGAACTAAAAAGAGCTCTCACATTCTTTCTTGAAACTGTATCAGGAGCCAACCCATATGGTGCAAAGCAGGGTGAATATACCCCAAGGTGATCCATCAGAATGTGGGTAGAAAACTCTAGAAATAGTCTTTTAATTTTTTATCTCATTATTTTATTATCTGTTTTACGATGTATGCACTACATTAATTCAATAATTTATTACATAATTTACAAATAAATGTTATAGTGGTATGCATAGGAAAATATTTTGGGAAAAATTTTAATATGCATTTCTGTGCCCACGCTTGGAGATTCTGATTCATCAAGTTAGGGTTGAAGACCAGGAATTTCTTTTTTCACAAAGTGATTCTGGTGCACAACCAACTTTTGGAATCATGGCTCTAAAACCTTGAGAATTTGTGACTTAAGTAAAGTTAAAACATTGATAAAGTTCTATTAATATACAGGGGTCTAAGGAATACTGTTTACCTTAGATGTAAGGAAGAATAAAGTGACTTAATTGGAAAAGCTACAAATGGTCCATGGTCTTCAGTAGAGACTTTTATAGAAATGCCTGAACTGCTGAATCTGGAACTCCTTCATTTGTGATACTTGAGTTTAGTTGAGCCAACTTTTTTCACAATTTTTCTGACAACAAAGAAGATATTTTTCAATAAAATCATAAATCTGCATCCTCCTAGGTTGCAATTGAGACTTCATTGCCATGTTCTCTCATTGACTTTGTGACTGTGTTTCAGAAGTCTATGGGCTCTTTAAAAATCCATGTCCATTTCTTTTATAAGTACACTTATAAAAGTGGGCAATTTGGTGAAAATTCATTCTTGCCTGAAATCTGGGATGATAACTGCAGTCCAAGCTGTTTCTGATGATTGTCCCTTAGGTGCAATATCTCAAAGTTGACCCCAAAATACAAGCTGCATAAAAGTTAGACTTTGTAAGACCTAGTTTTTATGAAGAGATGCATTTAAAGAAATACAGTCCAGTGGGTAAAAAGAACAAAAGGAACTACGATATCTTTCAAAAGTATAAATACATATACCCTTTGATTTGCAATAGTATTTCTAGAAATTTGTCCTATAGGAAGACTTATATATACAAATGTCACTTTCACAAGAAAGGCTGTTTATTGTAGTATTATTTATAATCACAAATGATTTCAGTTAGGCTGGCAGAAATTAAATAAATGGTAGTTAAGTCAGACAATAAAAAAGAATGAGAAAGATTTTTATATACTGGTTTAGACACATCTTCAAGATATATTATGAAGTGAAAAAACAAAGAACATAATAGTATATACTATCATTTTTTTTAAAAACCAGGCACAGTAGTTCATACCTGAATCCCAGTGCTTTGAGAGGCTGAGGCAGAAGAATTGCTTGAGCTCAGGAGTTCAAAACCAGCCTGAGCGAGACCTTGTCTCTGGAAAAATAAAAAATTTAGCCAGGTGTGCGGCACGTACATGTAGTCCCAGCTACCTAAGGGGCTGAGGCTGAGGGAGGGGTTGCCTGAGCCCAGGAGTTGGAGGCTGTGGTGAACCATTATCGTGCCACTACACTCCAGCCTGAGCAACAGAGTGAGACCTCAACCCAAAAGAAAAAAAGAAAAAGAAAAAAAGAACACACACACACACACACACACACAGAGAGAGAGAGAGAGAGAGAGAGAAAGAGAGAGAGAGAGTAAACAAGGTCAGATCATTCTTTTCCCACCCCCTCCCAGCTAGTGCCTCAGGTTTGAAAGTGAGAGAGAGAGAGAGAGAGAGAGTAAACAAGGTCAGATCAGATCATTCTTTTCCCACCCCCTCCCGGCTAGTGCCTCAGGTTTGAAAGTGCCTCTTTCCAGAGCTCCTTGTATAAACTCCTTCTGGGCAGCCCCTCTTTCACATTAACCTTGTTTCCTCCCATTACCCCATTTGGTAAGAGGCAATAACAGCTTTCAACTATTGTTAGTCTCTGAGGTAGATATTATTAAGCCACCTAATAAATGAGAAAATCGAGGTACAGTGATGGAGCCGGGATTGAAGCCCACTCATCCTCACTCAAGCCCAAGCTCTTTTAAGCATGGCACAATTTTACTCACGGATATTAACAGCCCAAGAATATGCATTAAAATTATACGGCAGCTACAACATTCGCTGAGGGAAAATAGCATGGTACTAGGAGAGAAAATGGCACAAAGACAGTTTAGTTGGTAGGGCTGAGAGGGTGGTGTCCAAGCCTTTCTAAGAAAGTTACATTTAAGCTGATGCCTAAAAAATGACGGTTGTGGGTACCTGAATGAAGCATATTTGTATACCTAATCCTTGACTGTACC
>CAUYQG010128103.1:0-45830 GCA_963574415.1 Tarsius wallacei
AGTGAGACTCCAAATCAAAAAATAAAAACAAACAAACAAAAATCTATCTATATACACAGGTATGCATATATATTTCATGTGCTTACGTCTATCCACATCCAAGTACATAAGCCATCCACATATCTTCATCTTTGTAAGTTAGCCAGGTGGGGCCCCAAATGGGTAATCAACTCAAGCAAACAATGCCACATTTCTGCATTTACAGGGAAACTGCACCCGGCAGGGGGAGCAGTCGAAGAGTGGGGACTCCATGGCAGCCCGCGGGTGAGGAGGCATCCCAGGGCACCGCGGCCGCACCTACCTGGAGCCTCGTGCCTGCAGCGGTGGGAGACGACCGCGACCTCACGTGGACAGGGGCGGCCGGCACGTGCGCGCGCTCCAGCAGGTCTTCGGCTGACAGGGACTTTGCAGCCCCCCAGGGGGCTCCGTCCCCGCGCCGGGCACCCCCAGGCAGCTCCCTCGGGGCCTGGTCCGCGCTGCGCTGCTCCCCGCGGAGGCGGCCGCTGCCCAGGGAGCCGCTGCGATCCCGGGGACCGGGCGGGCTGGCGGGACCCTCGGGCGCGGGCGCGAGCTGCCGGCCGGTCTTGCGTTGCACGTAGTCAGCCAGGGCGCTCTGCTGGAACTGCCGCAGCTCCGGGCCCGACAGGCTGAGCGCCGAGCAGGCCCGGCCGTCGCGCTCGAACGCGCGGCGCCGCTCGGCCACCGCGCCCTCGGGGCCGCGCGGTGTGCGCCGGGGGCCCGGCCCCGCCGCCTCAGCGACGCCCACCTCGTGCATCCGCTCGGGCTCAGAGTAGGAGCGCTTCTTGCGCTCGGGAGGCAGGCGGCGGCGCGGCCCGCGGCGGGCGGCGGCGGGGTCGCCCTCGGCGGGGGTCACGCTGTGCCGCGCACGCGGCGCGTGCGGGGAGGCGGCGACGGCCTCGGGGCTGCGCGGCCCCACGTGCGCCGAGGAGGGCCGCGGCCGCCAGGGCCTGGCGGGGGCGCCAGGCTCCAGGTCGCGGCGGCGGAAGGAGGTGGCGCCCAGCACGCGGGACTGCGCGTCCTTGATGCTGTTGCGGTAGGCGCGGCTGAAGGGTGCGTCCGGCGGGGGCGACGCGGGCGAGCTGGGCCGGGGGACGCGTCCCACGGCCTCCCTTCCGGCCTCGCCACAGAGCTGGAAGGTGCTCTGGCTGCGCAGGAGGCGCGCGGCCGGCCGCGGGGGCTGCCAGGCAGCCTCGGCCCACGCAGGCTCCCCGTTGCCCAGAGGCTCGGCGGGGCGGACGTTGGCCTTGGGCTCCTCGACGTCGCTCCCGGACGCGCCGGGCGTCGGGGCGGTCCGGCCAGGTCGGCCACTGGTGTGACCCGCGCCGCCCACTCCCGGGGGTCTCTGGCTCCCGCGCTCCCGCTGCTCTATCTCGGAGACCTTTTCCAGCACCGAACAGCGGGGCTTCCCAAACTGCGGGGCAGAGGAGCTGCCCGAGCCAAGCCCCCCGCGGCCCAGGCTGGACGTCTGCGGGCGTGGCGGGCTGGGCGGCTCTTCGCACCTGGGGTCCGAGCTGCGGACGGAGGCCCAGGCGCTGGCTCTCCCCTCTGGCTGTGGGTGGGAAGCCTGCCGGTCTAGGTGGCTCCCCAGGTCTGGGTCCTCTACCGTGGCACTGACGGCCCAGGTTGGCCTGCCCCCCATGTGACCTTCATGGGCTTCCCCGGCTACCTCCAGGCTGCTGCGCCTCCTTAGACTCTCGGGGATGTTCTGCAGAGATGAGAAGGCAGACTTGGTCTTGCCCAGGTGGCTTGACAGGCTCTGGCCGAGGCCTCCTCTCTCCAGCCTCTGCCAGAGGTTGGCATTGTGGTCCTCCTGGACGCCCCCCTCCCAGGGCTCCGCAAGCCTGGGAGATCTCTGGCCTTCACTTGCCCGCCAGGCCTGCGCCGGGGGGGATTTGAGGCCATGGTGACCGCAACGTGGCTTGTTGCCACAGGCGCTCTTGCCCTCGGTGGAATGCGGGCCATTGCCTTGTGGAGGTGAGGGATGTCCCTGCAAGACGTCCTCCTCATTCTCAGGCACTGAAGAAAAACGGACTTTGGAGGAGACGCACTTGGCTGTGGTTTCTGGTTTCCTCTCCGCGGGGGACAGGGAGTTGTGCTCCAGGGGCTGGTAGAAGGCAAACCCAGGCCTGCTAGACCCGTTTTGGTTCCCATTCTCATCAAAGGTCGTCATCTTGTTGCAGGCCCCCCGAGGGGCTCTGTACCCGCTCTCCTTAGCCAGCGCAGGATAGAGGGCACCGTTGCTACTTACAGCAGGCTGGGGCACCTGGGCAAAGTGTGGCTCCATGGACGGTACAGGGTAGATGCCCGTCGGCAGCAGAGGTTGGCCAGGCTGGGCCTTCTGGGTGTAACTGTGCTTGGGCTTCACCGGAGGGCTGTTCTCTGGACTCTTCTCCAGCACAGTGTGCAGCTGATCCTCTACAAACGGAGATTTCAGGGAGCCTAAAGAGTTCACCTGAGGCCGGCAGAACCGTTTCTGATCAAGGCTAGACCAGGAGCTGGGACGCTCGCGGTGTCGGAAGGCTGCATAACTGTCACTGCGAGCTGGAGGCAGGGGTGCACCCACTTTAGGAGGCAGGTTATCAGTGGCAGTCTCCAGGGAACTGGGACACTGCTGGCTCCAGGACGGAGGTGGTGCGCCCTTGCCTCGAGGAGCACTGTACCATCTATCATAGCCCTGACCATCGGCTGATGCTCGGGCCTCCCGACCTTGAAGAAGCAGGGCTGAAGAGTTCACCTCATACTCGGCTGAGACGCCCCTCCTGGTATCATAGACTGTCTTGACGTAGCGAATGTCTGCCTGCCTCATCCCTTCAAGGAGGCCACCTCGAGCACAAGCAGTGTCCATGGAGCCTGCACGCTCTCGGCCAGAAGTGCCAGGGGGTGGATACTCCAGGATGCTGGAACTTGTGGAGAAAGAGCTATAAGCTGAGTCTCTCTTGTTGTGGAAGTGGCTGAGCTGGTCGATGCTGCCAGTGGACTTGGCAGGGGAAAGATGGCAGGGTGGGTATGTTCCACTGGGCTCCAGGCTCTCCGTGCTCCCCTGGGAGCTGCATGGGTCCGGGCTCTGCCTTAGGTAAGCATGGTCATAGCTGGAGAGGTCACTTGTAGAGGAGCTGGAAGAAAGGGAGACAAAGCGTCAGCACTGCCGAGCTGTTACCAGTTAGCAGGCTTACAGGCACAAGGCAGCTTATAAATGCACTCTTGTGCAAGATGTTAGGGTTTTGGAAGGGTGGGTAAAAAGGGCCATATTTGGGCCTTGCTTAGCCTGTATGTCATCACTAGGAGGAACTGCCCAATACTCTAACCTGTGTGCCTTCAATTAATCATCCAGGCTCATGAGGAGAGAAAGGCGGGTCACAGAAGAAGCCACGTAGCCTTTGGTTTCAGGTAGCATGTTGATGTGATCTGCTACATGCTGGAAATGACATTCTGTGTCTGCCAAGAAACGAGAGAGGTGGGAGAAGAGAGGAGAGAGGAAGAGGATTGAGACTGAACTTTTGTGTTCGTTAGGGCTGTTTGTGGGAAAAGGAGAAAAGCTTAGTAAGAGAACAGGCACGTGAACGGGCGAGGGAGCCAGTGTGTGCACATGTATATGTTTTTAGTTAATATCTTTCCTTTTTATGGAATTGAAGGCTACACCCTGGCAATCTTCCTGGAATCTCAGCTGTACTAGAGACAATTTGTTTGTGGTGAAAAAGCTAAACACAAAGCTGAATGAGAAAAATACAGAGAGAGAAGTCAGAGTCAGGAAAAGCTCATGAGAGCAAGAGGGAAGGAGAGGGAAGCTTCATCAGAAGTCTCAGTCGCTGGAGGCTTGCGGAAGTGGGATTCCATCACCCAGGGATGACCTCCCAGAGTCCCAGTAAAGCTCCTTGTAGACTGAGGAGGGTGAGACCTTCTCATTTGCAAGCTCCCCCAGGTGATTTTCAGACCCTGGCTGGAGAAAGGGGAAAGGTGCCTCAAAACAAAATTACTCATAATTAGCTTTAATTGTAAAGTCAAAATATACTTCAAAAAAGAACCCTTAAAACTCAACAGCAAGAAAACAAACAACCTGATTACATAATAGGCCAAAGACATCAAAGAAGATGTGCGGATGGTGAATAAGCACATGAAAGGATCATTATCAAAAGTCATTACATTATTGCAAATTAAAATGAGATTACCACTATGCACTTAGCAGAAAAGCCAAAATCCAGAACACTGACAACATCAAATGCTGGCAAGGATGTGGAGCATCAGGAATGCACACTCACTGCTGGTGGAAATGCAGAATGGCACAGCCACTCTCAAATTTTTTATTTTTTAACTTTTTTTTGAGACAGGGTTTTGCTCTGTCATCCAGGTTGAAGTGCAGTGGTGCGACTGTAGCTCACTGCAGCCTTCAATACCTGGGTGCAAACGATCCTCCTACTTAAACTAGTAGCTAGACTACAGGTGGGCACCAACACACCTAGCTAATTGAAAAAAAAAGTTGCAGAGATGGGGTCTCACTATGTTGCCCAGGTTGTTCTCGAAGTCCTGACCTCAAGCAATCCTCAGCCTTCCAAAGCACTGGGATTACAGGTGTGAGCCACTGTGTCCACCCAGCACAGCCACTTTTAAAAGACAGTTTGAACGTTTCTTACAAAACTAAACATACTCTTTCCATATGATCCAGCAATCACACTCCTTGGTATTTATCCAAAGGAACTGAAAACTTGTATCTACACAAAAACCTGCACATGGATATTTATAGCAGCTTTATTCATGTGAAAACAAGATGTCCTGTAGTAGGTAAACTGTGATAACAGACAGTGGAATATTGTTCAGCAATAAAACAAAACAAAACAAAAAAAGAGCCATCAAGCCATAGAAAGACATGGAGGAAACTAAAATGTATATTACTAAGTAAAAGCAGCTAATCTGAAAAAGGTTACATATTACATGATTCCAACTGTATTCTGGAAAAGGCAAAACTACAGTGATAATAAAAAGACCAGTGAGGTCAAGCGTGATGGCTCACACCTGTAATCCCAGCACTTGGGAGGTGGAGGAAGGAGGACTGCTTGAGCCCAGGAGTTTGAGACCAGCATGGACAACACAGTAAGACCTTGTCTCTACAAAAAATAAAAGTAAAAAAAATTGGGTGAGTGTGGTGGCACATGCCTGTAGTCCCAGCTACTCGAGAAGCTGAGGTGGAAGGATCACCTAAGCCCAGGAGGTCAAGGCTGCGGTGAGCTGTGATTGTGCCACTGCACTCCAGCCTGGTTCACAGGGTGAGACCATGACTCAAACAAACAAACAAACAAACAAACAAGATCAGTGGTTACCAGGTCTTGGGGGTATGAAAGGATCAATAGTGGAGCAGAGAAGATTTTTAGGGCAATGAAATCATTCTGTATGCCACTATAATTGTGGATACATTTCATAAATTTGTCCAGATCCATTGACTGTACAACACCAACAATGAACCCCATGTAAACTACTCTGGGTGATGTGTCAACCCAGGTTCATCAGTTGTAACAAACACACTACTCTGGTGGGCGGATGTTGTCAATGGAGGACACTGTGTACCTGTGGAAGACAGGGAGTATATGGGAAATCTCTGGACCTTTTCTCCATTTTCACTGTGAACCTAACACTGCTCTAAAAAATAAGTCTCACTATAGAGGTGGAGGCTATATTGGAAGGAGTAAATGGCTTAAAGATCAAATAGCAATCTCCATATTTCAAACATTTGTGTCTTGTTGTTCCCTAAAGAAGGGTAAATTACTAAGAGTTCTTGCCTAAGATTTTCCATTTTTAAATGAATAGTCATTTAAGCACTATTAAAATTCATGAAGCTGTTATCTTTCTATATCTCACATAAGTAAATGTGGTGTCTTATTGGCCAAGTATGTGATAATTCTTTATGGTTGGGATATCTCCAGAGAATATGTTAAGCGACTAGAAGGACCATATTCTGAGTCAAACTTGTGCTGGAAGTTAAGGAAAAGAAGACTATGTTTTCAGCAACTCACCTTAAGTATGCAATTTTTTCTCTATCAGAGAAAGTCAACCTGTTGAATGGGGCTTCTTACTTTGGGAGGGACAGGTATAATTTCAAGGGTGAAAGGAAGGAAACAGCTTCCGAGCCAGCCAGATAAGGGAAATCAGACTTGGCACTCAATGGCATGCCATATGTCACAGCCAGACATATGCTCCTCCCAATTTCTCGCTTCCCCTCTAACTAAAGAGGTTTTATTAAAAAAGCACTAGACAACCTAGCTGAGGATAATCCCCTATGACTCACTGTGCTTCCATTTCAGAGCTAATACTTCCAGGGGACATTAACCCCATAAAGACTGTTTTACTCACCAATTCTATGCAGGTTTTTAGCAGTCTTTCATTGAAAGGATAAATCAAATCTAACTTGGGAACACAAACACACAAATCAAAGCGAATAAACTGATGGCTAACTGACACATTACTGATTTGGAAAATGTCATCCCTAGCATCTCTCAAAACATAGTGTCTAGAAATATGAAATCCCTGATATACATATCTGTAGCCAGACCAGAGCAGGGTTCCTTCCTGTAGCAAATCTCAGGTAAAAACATCATGTGAAGTCTCTGTCAGCTGCCCTCCCTCCTGCCAGGGGAAGGAGGGGAGGACAACCCTGTCCCTCCAGAGTTCCCGTTCTTGAGCAGCCTGGGGAAATACAGGCCCTGCTATTACCCTCTAGGAGCAAGTTCTTCCACCACTGTCTGGAAAGACTCATTTTGGTTTCTTCTGACACTCCTGCTTCCAAGTTGGCATTTTTACTAATGAGGGAGAACAACTCTGGAATGAAGGTCTTGGTCCTGCGACAGTGAGAGCCCACACAGGCAGCCCTGCTATCAGGAAGTGTGCACCCTACGGCACCAGAGCCCTTAGGCCACTTCTCAGCCTCACCTCTACCATCGCCCTCTTTTATGCTCCCTGCACTCCAGCATAACGGCCTCCTGGCTGTCACTCAAACCCAGGAAACATCCTCCCACCTCAGGGCCTCTGTCCTGGGGCTCCCACCACCTGAAAAGTGCTCCTCCCCACCCTCCTTTTTTTTTGAGTTGGAGTGTCACTCTGTTGCCCAGGCTAGAGCGCTGTGGCACACTCACAGCCACCCCAGCCTCGACCTGCTGGGCTCTGGCGATCCTTCTGCGTCAGCCTTCCAAGTAGCTGGAACTACAGGCATGCGCCACCATACCCGGCTAATTTTTGATTTATTGTAGAGATGAGGTCTCGCCAATTTGCCCAGGCTGGTCTTGAACCTACGGGCTCAGGCAGTCCACTCGCCTCGGCCTCTCAAAGTGCTAGGATTACGGCAGAGCCACCTGCTTCCTCTGGCTCCCTCCCTCCCATATTCAGAGAGGACTTCCTGGAACTAATTGCAGGGCATCATTTCTCTCCTTAGCTCAGCTACTGTGCTTTACTTTCTTCATAGCACTCAACACTACTTGACACACATTATAGCCCTGTGGTCATATAAAAGAGACTTCAGCCGTACCTACCATGTTTAAAGAAATTAAGTGCATGTCAAGTTTGTCAATTCTGTGGTAGATACGTGTACTTTTATAATATTGCTCTACTTTGTATACTTAAAATATTTTTAAAATACTTAAAATATAGTAAGGAGCCCAAAATAAGTGTATGAAACATCTCCTATGTAGACTCACAGAACATTCATTCCCTAAATGATTCAATATGTTTAGAAAGTAGTGAACTAAAGAAGTTAAGCAATTTTATTTGCTACAAGACTTTACTGAGTCTTTATTAAACAATTGCTCATATGTTGATCTAAAAGGGAAATATACTAAGCAATGTTTTCTAAACTTACTTGACTCTAGAAACTTCTTTCCAAGGATTCATTGTAATAATGGATAATTTTTCCATGGGACACACTTTGGGAAATGAGCATTGCAGGGTGTGGACTTTTTAGGCCTCGTTTCCATTGTACTCCCAGTGCCTGGAGAGCATCTGAGACATCGCGGGGACTCAGACGGATCTGCTGAACGAATGAATCACCGAGTGAGTATTCGTACTCCAATATTTGGATCTCTCAGCCTCTTGCTAGGGGGTGGACTACAGGAGTTCAGGTCTTGTTTAAAGCACTTCAGTACTTCAAAACCATTGTGTGAGATTTCCACAGGGCAGCAAAAAGAGAGTGACAAAGGCCTGACAGGAAGCAGTTGAAATAAAGCATCAGTGAAATTCCAGATCCAACCCAGCATGAAGACGTCTTCAGCCTCTATCCTCCCCTCTGCTCACTCGGGGCCCTCATCCTCCTGTCGCCTCAGGCTCTGTTCCTTAATGGGAAACAGATCCATACATGGAGGACTGAGATGGGCTTTCAGCACTCAGCTAAGGCTGTCCGGTGTACCATCCAATTGACTTGGCACCTAGACCACCAGGTGCCACTGTGCTCCTCAGAAACACACCTGGAGTGCCTCTCCCTTGCAGTGCTTGAATCAGGCCCCGTGAACAGAACTCAGAGTGAGGGGCAGCACTCTGCAGAGTTGCCAGCCTAAGGCACAGAGCGAGCAGATCACAGGATGATTTGACTGGGTCAGAAGAGATTACTACACGTCTGTGGCACTCTGGGAACCTGAGCTTTCTCCTTTTGTCCCCAAACTGTACTTTTATGTGGACAGTGATTGTGTGGAGAGGAACTATTTGGAAGCTTGAATCAGAAGGTCAGAGTGGTCAACACAGGACAAGGGTGGGTCTATCTAAACCCTTCTGGAGACTGGAGTGGGGAGGAGGGGAGCAGGTGGAGAAGCGCAGCCTTCAGAAAGCTGTACTTCTCATGCTGACCGTACCATTCCCGAGGCCTGGGGCAGCTCACCACAATTACTATAAGCAGTGATTCTCAGCAGATTGCAGGTGTTTTATTTCTGCCATAAGTACAGCATATACTTTAGGTCACAGCATGGTTTCAGGTTTAGGTTTTCATAAGAAAGTTAGGCGTTAGGAATTTCCAGAGGCTCCACTGTTTAGGGGTACTCTACTAATGCACACCTGCATTCATATGTGTGTGCTGGTTTATGCCATTCACCTTCAATTTCATTACCAGGTTTCATGGTGTCCTTAAGTCTTCAGCTTGATTATTACACTTAGTTGTCACTTACTGAGTGCTTACTATATACCAGGAACTGCAGATTATTTTATTTAATCCTCACAACTATCTAATGACACAGGTACTATTAATTTCATTGTACAGAAAAGGAAGCCAAGATCAAAGAGGCTAAATGATTTGCTCAAGTCCACAAAGTAGGTGGTAAAGTGGAGATTTAAACTTAGGTCTGACTTGGCTGTGCTCACACCTGTAATCTCAGCACTTGGGGAGGCTGAAGTGGGAGGATTGCTTGAGCCCAGGAGTTCAAGACCAGCCTGGGCAAAATAGAAAGACCTTGTCTCTACAAAAAAATAAAAATATTAGCTGGGTGTGGTGGTGCAGGCCTATAGTCCCAATGACTTGAGGCTGAGGCATAAGTAATGCCTAAAACCAGGAGGTTGAGGCTGTGATGAGCTGTGATTGTGCCATAGCACACAAGCCTGGGTGAGAGTGACACCCTGACTCAAAAACAAAAACAAACAAACAAAACCCCACCTAGGCCTGACTTAAAAGCTTAAGCACCACACCACTATGCTATTCTTCCTTCAAGCTGTTAGGACTACTCACATCTTACTTCTGAATGCTTTCAACACTTCCAGGCCTATAAAGCCTTTGTCATGGAGAGGGGGGGTGAGCTAGGGAAACCTGCTTTATAAAGACAGATGGCTCAGGTGGTAAGATGAAATCCTTTCAGAGTGATTGGGAGAGGAATGTCCGTAACAAGGTAGGTAACCAGGAGCCTACCCTAGTGTGCTGAGGGAGGTTTGTCCAGTCCAAGTCCAGGAGCCGTGTCCACCAGTGAGAGGGCTAGGATTTGGCCCTTGACTTGGGGCTCTGATTGAGTGCTGGCCAAATGGTAGTCACCATCTGTTACGTAGTCCTTCCAGAAGCAGCCCACCTCCCCCTCCTCCCCAACAGACACACACACACACACAGCACTGGCATCTCATTTGTATGAAAGAGCTAAGGGACCCTAAGATCCATGAATAAGATTACTTAGATAAAAACAGATACAGTTTGTTTTTTTGGGTCAGAATCTCACTCTGACATCCAGGCTGGAGTGCAGTGGCATGATCACGGCTCACCAGAGCCTCTGAACCTCCTGGGCTCAGGCAGTCCTTCTGCCTCAGCCTTCCAAGTAGCTGGGACTAAAGGCACACACCACCACATTTTGTTAACTTTTTAATTTTAATTTTTTTTTGTAAAGATGAGGTCTCACTATGTTGCCCAGGCTGGTCTTGAACTCCTGAGTCCAAGCTATCCTCCCACCTCAGCCTCCCAAAGTGCTGGGATTACAGGTGTGAGTCAATGCATTAAAGCAGAAAGGAAACTTAAGCACTGAAGGAAGAAGAATCTCAATTTTTCTAATATAGTGTTTTAATATGTAATGAAAAAATCTGACCGAGAAAGGATAAATATAAATATCTCACATCTCAAATGGCCAGTCAATGCTCAGAATAATTCTGGTCTTCAAGTCAGTCCAGCACAGGATATGAAGATGACTCGTACATACATCAGACATTTCAAGAGGGTAAGGAAAGCAGTGGAGACAGACTTAATATTTGGGGTGTCAGAATGTGTTCTCAAACAGAGAAGAAAACGTTCTTTTCTGGGAACATGACATTAGAAAGAAACCCTCAGTCTCGGCTGTGGCCACTTACCTGGAATGGTAGCTTTGGTGCCAAGGAGGGCCAATCGTGCCCTGAGATATCTGCATCATGCTGGCATCCAGTGGGTTCTCCCCAGATTTGCTTGTATGCCACGAGTGAGGTCGGGCCGCAGGCTCACTGCGCCTGAGGAGACACAGGAGGGAGGTCCCACATTAGCATTCTCGGCTGAGACTTCTCACTCATGTGGCAGAACTTGGACACAGAGACAGCTATATCCTTAAGAGTGAGAAGCAACTAAGTAGAAGCGGGAAAGACTTGACTGCTTATTTCTCCAACCAATCATTGCCTTTCTCTGCTTAACTAATTTTTTTTACCATTTAAATTTCAGGCGTGCATAGAAATGCTGCAAATATAGTGTAAAGAATTTCCATGTAACTGTCACCTAGACTTCCTATACGTTACCCTTTTAAATTTTATTAATGCAAAGGACATGGAGCTACCTTGGTCCTTTTTGACCTCTATCCATATATTAAAATGGGAGCACCAATTCCTTCCTTCCCACTTCCCAAGGGGCTTTGTGTGTGTACAAAGCTTTTTGGGAATTTTAAAGTCTTCTGTCATACCCTGATGCTAGATAAATGAAGCTATTATTTTAACTTTCTTGGCAAGAACTGCATAAAAATTAGCAGTCACCTCAATGCGGACACTGCTCTAAGGTACGTGGTCTAGAGAACAAAATGCGCTCCAAAATAGTTTCTCATTTTTCAAGTCAATGACTTCAACGCTTAAACATCCTACCCTCACAACACAAAGAATTGGCAAAGCCAAAGGGAATGTGTGAATGTCCTAGACTGCAAAACTGAAGAATGGCCTGGTAAGAAGGGCCACACTACTATAGAAGGTCAGTAGGAAAGAGCTGCTGTGCCTTATTTTTGGCAAAAGAGTGAGATGATCTATCAGGCATTTCATGCTGCAAACTCTTGAACTGTGAGACTGTAGGGAGACTTTCCTGCAGTTTAGAAACACTTCTCTGGGACCTAGGAATCAACTTTGGGATGGTGAAGATAATAGCTGTAACTATTGCTCCAACTCATTCTACTTGACCTTGGGACTAAAAACCTACCTATCCCTTTTCTATGAAAAAATAAATTAGCTCCTATATTATAAATGAAAAATGATTCCCCTGAAGCCAATAAAATTTTATGTATGAAGACATCAGAATAATACTAGACCAAGTGTCAAGAGTCTTGGGTTCTTGCTTTAACTGTGTTATTAACTTGCTATATGACTGTAAGTTATTCCTTTCTCTAAGCCTTTGCTCAGCTAAAAAGTGAAGAGATTAATCAAAGAAGCTGGATTAACCTATTTTAACCTGAAATAACTTTTAAAATGTATAAGAGAGACATTGAAGGGCTTTCCAAAATGGATGAAGTTTTCCAAACAATACATATATTTGGACTCTCTAAAGAAAGACAATGATAGGAAAATGGTCATGTGAGAAGCAGGGACACAGGTGCAGGTGTACAAGATTTTTTACAGCGAGTCAACAAATATTTATTGAATTGATCCTAGTCAGGTAGACTAATGCTTGGGTTGCTAGATAGGCCAGGAAAAGTGAGAAAAATCAGATCTCTCTTGAGATGGAGAGAGGCTAGAATGTGGCTAAAGGTGTTAATTCTGAGATAAGACAAACCTGGGTTCTAATCCAGTTTTTAAACCAGAGGCTATTTTGGGATTTTAGGAAAGTTCCTTAACTACCCTGAGTTTCCTCCTCTATTAAAGTCTGATTATCATAGAACTATTTTGGGTTCTTGTGAGATTAAAAATGAGATAACATGCCTGGCAAACAATAAGAGCTCAATAAATGTATTATTGTCAACAGTCATTCATTATTAACGAATTGATGAGGAGTAGCGTAGCTCGGGAGACAAGCCTGTCAGAGACCCCTAGAAGGAAGGATGGTCAGTGATGGAGTCGGAACAGAGCAGGGTGGACTCAGAGCTCCCCAGTGAAGCACCGAGTCAGTAATTAGAACAGAAGCTAGTCTGAGACTGTGGCCACAGCATATTGAACCTGACCACAGTGATGAGGCAGAGAACTGCCAGGGCAGTGGCTGTGGCTGAAATCAGGGGAGGAAACAAGGGCCAAAAAACAGCATGCCCATCTAGAAATGACAAGAGAACTAAAGGAGGCAGCAGTGCAGCCAGGCTAAGGATATGGTGCAGGAAGCAAAACCAAGAGATGAACAGCAGGAGCCAGTATGTGACAACTGTCTCCTGTCCCCGCACCTCCTAATCCTCATGGTATGGCCCATGTAACCTCTACACGGTTAGGCTCAGCACTGTCCCAAAGCTGGACTGACCCTCTTCTCAGAGGGTAGGTAGAAAGCTCGAGGGTCCAGGACTCAGCATTCTTGCTGCTGGTCCCACCCTCACTGCGGACTTCCAACTCCCAGAGACTAGGCTGTTGCCCCTTAGCCAGTTTCTCAGCTTGGCTCCCCCCACAACCTCACATGGATTTAGATTCCTGGTTTATGATCTCGTCCCCTCCTGTGATTGAAATCCTACCTAGTGCTCTAAGCCCCTAAGGGGCTGGCCCAAATCACATTGCCAGCAGGTCTGGGAGTAAGGGTTTAAACCCAGTTACATATGACTTCAGATATTCGACAAATGTTACTGGCTAATTATACAGCAAAAGCCCAGCCTTCAGTGAGAAAAAGCGTCTTTTGTATGGGGTTCCTGGAGGTGAGATAGAAGCATTTCATATACACGTCGGGCCCAAAATACATTAGGAGACAGAATGGTCATCTTCCTGCCGCATGTTCCTACTCTGGTAAAGGCATGGTCAAGACCCCTCTAGATAGCAGAATGTTAGTCTGGGAATTCGGTATGGGCCTTGAGGAGCCCACAGATGCTGGGAAGACTGATCTCGGCCAGCGCCATGGTAACACTGAGGGTGGCTCTTTAGTGGCTTCATCACAACAGTATCTGTCCTTGCCGAGCTAAAAAGACATGCTGAAAAGCTTTTCCCACCCAAGGGAAACAGGCCCTGATAAATTCCACAGGCACTACAGAAAGAAGATCCCTTTTCCTGTCAAGGAGATGAGGTGTGAGATGATGTTTACTGATAACTTTGGGGGTTCCAGAGAAGCCCTCTGGTTTGAAATCCCGAAGAACAATACAGCTGCCCAGACATAATACCAGAAGGCACACCTCATTTGTGAAGGATCAGACACCTTGCTGAAAGTTCTGAATCAGACTTTTGAAACATAAAGAGAGACTGTGCATAGAACAACAAAGAGAAGGCAGATGGAGCTCTTTCACCAAGGTCATGTGAAGAAAGTTTCTCTGTGCTTTGAAGACAATAGCAAGACTTGCTTTTAAATGTAAGGTATCCAGACCTTTTCTCAGTTTCCTTCCCATTCATTCAGGGACATTTTAAGAGATTTTCTATATGTCAGTCATTATGCTAGCTAGCACTGGGAATACAAAGAGGAATAAAGTATCATCAGACCCCCAAAATTCACAGTACAGAAGAGACAGCCAAGTAGACCACCCTAGCACATTGTGAAGGGTTTCACAATAGAGCCCTGTCCACAGTGCACGTGTGTCAATATCAGTGCCGAGTCAGGTCAAGGCTTCAGTTCTAACTAAGCCATGAAAGATTTTTCCACATGAGAGGGAATGGGGAAAGGAAGGGAGGAACATCCAGGTAGAAGGAATAGCACAACAAAGCATGACATGGGGAATAACCCAACCCACCCAACCCTGAGCAGCTGGGAGAAGATGATAGAGATGGTTGGGGAAGAGCGCCGCAGAAGGTGAAGAGGAATGAAGGTGGGATGGTAAAAGGCCCCCCCCTGTGTCACACAGGAAAGGTCTGGACAGTGCCTGTGGCACTGGAAGCCGGAGAACCTTAGATAAGGAAAGGCACGCTCCATGCTGAGTTTCAGGAGGATGCTGCCAATAACAAGGAAAGTAAATCAGAGAGGGGTGAGTTTGGCGAGTACTGTACCAGCCGGGATGAGATGGTGAGATCCGGGCACTAAGGTGGTGGCATGAACCTGCAGAGAAGACAGAGCTTAAAGCTGCTGAGGAGGCAGAGTCCCCATCTCAGCCACCACTTGGATGCAGGTGGTAAGGAAAAGCATGCAGTCTAGGGGGAAGGAGGGCCTTTCTGCTTTTATCTTGAACTGGAGTGGTAAAGAGCTACCTGATGGAGGGGATGAGGTGAGGAGAGGCAGGAGGGAAACAGCAGGATTCTGATTCCCCCATTCCAGGGTGGGCAGATGGGACGGGCCTGTGGGCCTGGGTTTGAACCCTTACTCCAGACTTATTGGCTATGGGGACTTTCCACAGATGTGTGAGGAGGGACTCCAAAAAATCCAGAATTATAGATTGGGTGGTGGGCCCCCTGTAGTACACTCAGAATTTGTTTCTCCAGATCAAACGGTCAACCAAAGAGTTCATTGTATTACCTATTGAAAAGCAAAGTATTGTAAAAATAGCCTCCCATTTTGAAAATATAATTCATTGTATCTTGAGATAACCAAAAAAGTCAAACAGCTGTTTGCTGCCTTTTTAAATGATGCAAAAAATTTAATAAGCATTCCTAAAGAGCACAGCATGCTTTTACATTTTGGGATCGCTTTGATCCTTAGGAAGATAAGGAAATATTTTCTTAAAATACATCACATTATAAACATATCAGTAAGAGTCAGAAGATGATTTAATTTTAAAACTCAGCAAGCTAAGTTTTTGTGTGTGGGTGTAATTCAAACAAAGCCCTTTTGTTGCATTCCTAATCACAAACAAGGAAGCTTAACTGCGTGGGATGGGTAGGCTGATGAAACTGGAATTAGCAAGTGACACGATGTCCTTAGATGATTTTGCCCTAACAGAGAGATTCGGGAACATAAAACATGTTTCTGAGAAACCTACAATAAGCAGTTTGGGTATGTCAAGCTGTGCTTGCGGGTTACCTACTATGTGCCCTCTACTTGCTAAATCAGGGGATATCTATGATCTTGTTGGGGAGGCTTATGTACAAGAAAAACTATTAAAATCAGAGTATTATGAATTCACTCAAAACATATTTGAGTGCCTACTGAGTGCCAAGCACCATTCTAGGCACTTGGCGAGAATGTTCTCATTTAACCTTTATGTTATCTTTATGACACAGGACTATTAATGAGGAAAATGAGATACATAGGAGGGAATAAACAGTGTGTCCACAGTCACAGAAGTAGGGAGTAGCACAGCTGCCTCTAAACTCAGGCATCTGTCTCCAGAGCCTGTGCCTAATTTCCAAGCAATGAGTGCTGTGCAATGAGGTAAGGGGCAGAGGAGGAGAGGCAACAAGTAAGCAGTAAGCAAAGAAACAAGGCATTTCGTGGCTATGAGGGCTCTGAAAGAAATAAATGGGGTCATGTGAGAGTGTGCTGGAAAGTCCCTGCTGAGATCAGGACAGCCTCTTTTAGAGAGTGACATTTGAACCAAGACCTCAATGATGGAAAACCATCAACTGTGAAGAGTGGGGAGGAAGTATTTAGCACAGAAGGAACAAAGAATGCAAAGTCCTAAAGGGGAATGAGTTTGGGGTTTCCAAAGAACACAATAGAGCCAGAGCCTCATAAGTGAAGAGCAGATGGTAAGAAACTCAGATCCTGGTGGGCCTCCCAAGCTTTGGAGGCATTTTGGATATGAGCACCAAAAGTGCCTGTGGACGGGGTCTGAAGTTAACCCAAAGGCTTGGTAGCAGAGTGGGACTCAAGACGACCTTGAAGGATTGGTGTATTTGAATAAATGGTGACAACCATAACTTAAAAAATAAAAAATTCTAAGAGCTAGAGCTAATTTTTTTGTTGTTGATATTATTCTTTGGTGAGCAGTTATGACTGAGACTTTGCATGGGTTCTTCTGGGTGCACTAACATTGTAAAACCATGCCAGATATCAACTGGACATGAGTCCCATGAACGAGAACTCAAAATATACTCAGACTACTAGCACCACAAAATAAAATTCATCAGTCTTCTTATTCTGTGTACTTACCCATCTACCCATCCATCCATAATAAAGACAAAGTCTACCATAATAAGCTCTAGTCCAACTCCCCTCAAAGAAAAAGAAACAAAATACAATAATACATTAATATATGCTGTAAATTATGTCTATTAAATTAACATTTCAAGGGTTTGGATTGAGGGTCTTTATTGATATACTTACTGAACACTATGTGCTTAGGTGGGAATACAGCATTGTTTTTTAAGGCTCTTTTGTGTGTTGCTGCTATTTATTTATTTATTTATTTTTTGAGTTGGAGTCTCACTCTGTCACCCAGACTGGAGTGCAGTGGCCGTTCCTGGCCACCGCAGCCTCAACCTGCTGGGCTCCAGTGATCTTCCGCCTCAGCCTTCCAAGTAGCTGGAACTACAGGCGCACGCTACCATGCTTGGCTAATTTTTGATTTATTGTAGAGATAAGGTCTCATCAAGTTGCCTAGGCGGGTCTCGAACCCACAGGCTCAGGCAATCCACTCACCTCAGCCTCCCAAAGCACTGGGATTACAGGCTGAGCCACCGAGCCTGGCTGCTGCTATTTTTTTCTCTTGTTTTTCCTCATCTATTTCTTAAATTATAAAACATTTCAAACATATATAAAATTATTCAGATTAATGAAATACCCATCTCATAGCCAAAATTTATACCAGTCTTAAGATTTCCCTCATATTTACATCTGGCATTCCCCCACCCCTCCCATTTTTCTTGTCCCTACAGCTAATCACTGTAATCTCTTATGTTTTCTTTTGAGTCTAGGGTCTCACTCTATAGCCCAGGCTGGTGCAGTGGCATGATCATGGCTCACTGCAGCCTCCACTTCCTGGGCTCAGGTAATCCCTCTGCCTCAGCCTCCCAAGTAGCTGGGACTACAGGTGTGCACCACTGTGTCTGTCTAATTTCTTGAGTTTTTTGTAGAGATGAGGTCTTGCTGTGTTTCCTAGGCTGATCTCAAACTCCTGGACTCAAGCAATCCTCTCGCCTTGCCCTCCCAAAGTGCTGGATTTACAAGCATAAGCCACTGCACCTGGCCTAATTTCTTATGTATCTTTTCCAGTGCTCTGTTATGGAAATACAAGCAAACACGAGCATAAAATCTCATGTTGCCCCTTTTCCAAAAGGAACTCTATGCAGTACTCTGCACCTTGTTTTTTGTGCTTGGCAATACACAGGGATATTATTATATATTAGTACTCACAGAGTGTCCTCGTACCCTTATCCCCTTTTAGCTCATTAGTAGCCCCTTGTGTGCATTTATAATATTGATTTAACTAGACCCTTTTTATAGACTCTTTTTCATTTCCAGTCTTTTGCTATTACAAATAATGCTGCAGTGAATAACCACGTCTATATTCTATTTTCTGTGTTATGTTGACATGGCTGCAGAAATTCCTGGTACTGGAATTACTGGCCAAAGGGTAAATGCACGTGCAATTTTGATAATTATTGTTAAATTGCCCCTCTTACATTTTAAAAAGGAAACTAACTCAATATGAACAATTAAATGTCACTTTACAAGTAATTTTGGGGAAGATGATGTCTTCTTTAGTATAGAAGAATATATGATTCATATTTGAACAACAGTGCCTTCTTAGGCATTTCCTGTTTACAGGAAAATTATAGGCCCCAAATACTGATGATAAAAATTACAGAAATTAAAAACTGGGACCAAATCAAGCTACACTGAGCTGCACTCATAACACTGTTTCATTCAGAGGTCCAGATGGAACTCTCTGCAATAAAACTCACTCTGTATTGAGATGTTTTTTGCATGTTCACAGGAGATGAAAAAAAGCTCTCAAGAATTTTTAAGAGAGTTGAAAACAAACAGCATCTTCCAAAATATATAAAAAGGTGGTCATTGTCCTTTAACATTCCCTTGGCAAAGTCATTATTTTTGAGTAATCTTTTTTTTATTTTATTTTTTGAGTTGGAGTCTCACTCTGTCACCCAGGCTGGAGTACAGTGGCACGCTCACAGCCACCACATCCTTGACCTGCTGGGCTTTGGTGATCCTTCCACCTCAGCCTTCCAAGTAGCTGGAACTACAGGCATGCGCCACCATGCCCTGCTAATTTTTTTGATATATGGTAGAGATGAGGTCTCACGAAGTTGCCCAGGCTGGTCTCGAACCTGTGAGCTCAGGCAATCCTCTCACCTCGGCCTCCCAAAATGCTGGGATTACAGGCGTGAGCCACCGTGACCAGCCTCCAGAGAAATCTTTTATCCTTTTACAGCATCCCTAACCCCTCATTTCTATGACTACTTCTGGGATCCTCAAGGCTCTCCTTCAGACTTTTTGGATTCACAAGATATCTTTAAAAAAAAAACAAGAACAGAAAAAAAAAAAAAAACCCCAAACACACACACTTTCCCAAGCTTTTAATAACTGCTTTGCTAATATCTGTGTCTTTAAAAAGTGGCTCAGTAGGTAGAAAGGTATGCATTAGGTAATAAAACCCCACAGCAACACATAGTCCCTTCTAGAAAGAAAAGTTTGGTTTAAATGTCACATCCGGATAATATGCCCTGGGGACTTCTGGCTTTGACAAGTGTATCACCAGTCAAGTATGAAGTCAGGTACCATGCAGACATAAAGCTTTAAGGCCAAAATGGGCATAAAAAATAAAACTCTTTTTTTTGTGCCATACTCGGCTCCATTCCTCCACACCTGTCCCAGTGTCCCCTTCACTATGAGTTGATCCTCCACATCCTCTGTTCCGAAACACTTTTTTTAAGATTAAATTTTGTTGATTACTGCACAAAAAATATTACTATAAAAAAAAGAGTGATTAGGAATGGGGCTGGGTGTTTTCCACTTAGTCACGAGGGAGTGATGATGTTGAATGTTCTTTTTCTTAATATCACTCTCTATCTACCCTCCCTGTGGACTCTGATACACACAGAGGAACTAAAATATTCACCTGTCCTTCCTACATGTCAACATTTACATAGAAATTATGGCAGAACTTGATGCAAACACTATAATATTTATGATCTGTAGTCATTCATTTTTGCCTCTGAATGACTTATAAACTCAGTTACAAAAGAATAGCATAGCCCAAACTCTAGTTACCAGTAAATCATTTCTGCCTCTCAACTCTCAGTTTAGAACCAGGCATTGTCTTGTTGGAGGAAGGACGGTCTGGTTCCCACCAATCTCTTCACATATCAGATATTATGATTTTAGAATGTTTTTTCCTACTATTTTTCTGTGCCATAAGATATGTTGCTAGAGCTTAGACGGGAGAAATCCCTTCCATGCCAGACACATGCAAACACTTCCAAGACTCTCATGGGTGTCAGAGAGGCTCAGATAGATAGCTGCAGAGAACGAGAAACTTTGTGTATGCTCCTGCGTTACTACTGCGGTTTTTAGGAGATGCCTGGGGGGCCTTCCCAAAGGAGTGTGGAGCAGGGCCCAGGCATGGCCTTTGGCTCCTCTCCCACCAGTGGGCTGCAGGGCTGAGCAGTGGAGAGAAGGCTGTCCTCCACTCCAGCTGGAGACCCCCCTCCCTAATGTGCAAACCCACAGAAGACTGGCCTCTGAGAGTTTAAAGGAGTCCAAATGCCAACCGAACTATTTCAAAATCAAGCAAATTAATTTTTACACAACGCCAAATAAATTAAATTACATTTGTAACTACAAATGAAGAAAGGGTTGCACTTTTTCTGTGTGTGTGAGGCAGAAGCCTTGCCTTTTGGTGATGATCTCTTCTAAACACAGCCCTATTAAACAAAAACAAACACCTCTCAAGCCTCTAATGCTAAAGAAACTGAATTCTCTTTTGGAGTAAGTCTGATGCATTATGTTGTGTTTTTCTCTTCTCCCTTTCACCATCTTCCTCTTCATTTAAAGAGGCCAGGCCGAGTGCAGTGGCTCATGCCTGTTAATCCCAGCACTTTGGGATGCCAAGATGAGAGGACTGCCTGAGCCCACTGGACCTCGTTTCTACAATAAATGAAAAATTAGCCAGGCCTGGTGGTGCACACCTGTAGTTCCAGCTACTTGGAAAGCTGAGGTTGAAGGATCGCCCGAATCCAGCAGGCTGAGGCTGCAGTGGCTGGGAGCATGCACTCCAGCCTGGGTGACAAAGTGAGACTCTGGCTCAAAAATAAATAAATAAATAAACAAATAAGGCCACAAATAACAAATTAAAGACAAGAAAACAAAGGAAAGGACAGGAAGCATTAATTTTTGTGAAAAAAAAAAAACCACCTCAATAGTCAAAAGAAGAATCTATATTTTCAAATTCTGAAGAAAAAATTGTTCTTTAAAATAAAATTTCTGACAGGGCTCGGTGGCTCAGCCTGCAATCCCAGCACTTTGGGAGGGCAAGACAAGTGGATTGCCTGAGCCTGCGTGTTCAAGACCAGCCTGGGCAACTTGGCGAGACCCTGTCTCTACAATAAATAAAAAATTAGCCAGGCATGATAGCACGCACATGTAGTTCCGGCTACTTGGAAGGCTGAGGTGGAAGTATTACCTGGGTCCAGCAGGTTGACACTGGGGTGGCTGTGAGCATGCCACTGCACTCCAGCCTGGGTGATGGAGTAAGAATCCAACTAAAAAATTAAAAAAATAAAATAAAGTTTCCAAATACTACTGGAACCTGAACAAAAAAAATAATGAGGGTTTTAGGCAGGGCAGCTACAAATGCAGAACACCTTCAGAACACTCGCTCTAGCCCCGCCATTCCTACCTGCCAGTGTTCCCATAATACAACAGGGAGGAGGGGACCACCTCCATAGCTCCCACAGAATCTGACACTCAAGGGAATATCAAACTCAAACTCAAACTCAAACTCTGAAGAATGCTGTCTCTATTTACCTTCAGATGAAAGAATGATGTCAACTACAACTTGAAAAACCAGCCCTGCAATTGCTTGCTATTGGAGCGTATTTTATAGCCAGTTTCTTTTTTGCCCTTTACAGGGTGTAATAATAATAAAACTAGTGCCTATAATAATACAATAAACATGCAAACAGCTGGAGAGTTAGAACATTACCATAACTATTGTATTCACCTGTTCTTTTCAAAATCATGTGTTCTTTTAAGTAAAGGCATTTCTAGACGCAGGCATTGGCATTCAGTGTAACTGTAGGTGAAAACTTCGAATCAAGATTATATAAGGATAAAACCTAAATTCAAATTATCATAAGAGAAGATATAATGAAGTACTTATACCCGCAACTGGGTTGGAGTTAAATAATGTGCAACTGGCAATGTCAGTCACACTTCTTTTCATGGATGACTATGATCTCAAAGGTGAATGAGAAGATGACACCTTTTTTTTAAAGTTGAAAATATACTCACAGGTTCCTTTTCTTTTTAACAAATAGACTTTATTTTCTACAGCAGTTTTAGGCCCATAGCAGTGTTAAGTGGAGGGACAGAAATTTCCCACATACCACCCCGCACACACACATAAGGCACAGCTAGGGAAAGAATCTCTGAGCTTGAAGATCTCTCAATGGAAACCTCTATAACTGAGAGCAAAATTGAAACAGTGTAAAGAGACTGGAAGAATTCCAGAACAGAATATCCAAGAACTGAGAGACAGCCTCAAAAGGTGTAACATACACATAATGGTACCAGAATGAAAAGAGAGAAAAGAAGCAATACTTGAAACAATAATCACTGAGAATTTTCCCCAAATTAATGTCAGACACTAAACTACAGATCCAGGGAACTCCAAGAACACCAAGCAGGATAAATGCCAGAAAAACTATGCCTAGGCATATCATTTGCAAACTATAGAAAATCAAAGATAAAGAGAAAAAAAAAAAAAAAGCCTGGAAGAAGCCAGAGGAAAAACCTGACAACCATAAGAATTACATCTGACTTCTCAGAACCCTTGCAAGCAAGAAGAGAGTGGAGTGAAATACTAAAGGTCTGGAGAGGGAGAAAAAAAAACACCAACATAGTTTCTGTATCCTGTGAAATTATTCCTCAAAAGTGAAGGAGAAATAAAGACTTTCTGAGACAAACAAAAATTGAGGGAATGTGTTGCCAGTAGACTTTTTTGCAAGAAATGTTAAAAGTTCTTTAGAGAGAAGGAAAATGATGCAGATCAGAAACTCAGATTCACGTAAAGAAGAGAATCAGAGAAGGAAGAAGTGAAGTAAAAATAAAAACTTTCTTTTCTTTATACAAATGCTGGCTGCAAGTACAGAAAGGAATGTGGCTGCCAGTACACAGGTGCACAGCCATTCCTGTAGGAAATAGGTACTCTGAAATTCCCTGGGAGGTGGGGAAGCAAAACCATGAAGTACACAGCAAAAAGTACTTGCTAATTGCAATGGGGTAAAAAGCCACTCTAGACACACACATTTAAGAAACAGCAACTGTATTAATATATAGGGAACAAAGTGATTGAAAATTCCCAGACAAATATTAATAGTGCACCAAATCAAATCATGGGAAATGCTTAAATAATGAGAGTTTTCATGACAATTTAGAGAAACAGCCTTAAGCTTAACAAATAGCTGGTTATTTTTCGTTATAAATTGACATATCATGACATTAAAAGATACCTATTAAAGATGTGTCAGTCAAGAATCCTGCAAGGAAAGATTCTTGGTCTCATTCTAACATAGTACTGAACTTAACTAGCGGCAAACAGAAACATCCTAGACAGCAACCCTCTGACCCATCAGATGTCATGTTCTGGAATGGGACAGAAAGCCATTTGGCCTGCTACTGCTCCTTCTGCTCCTACCAGGTGGTAAATGCTTCCCACTAATTCCATGTGCCTCCAGAGAGACAGCATGGCCCGCCCTGGATTTGCCCAGCTCCGTACAGGTGGGAAGACTCTCACGCCAGTCACCCCTGTAAACTGGCCAATTAAAACTCAATTCCTGCTCTTTAAGAGGGAAGAAGCGGAGGTGACCCTTAGTGACATTTCCTGAAAAGAACCAGCATTTTGGACAGAAGCATGCAGCTTGGCGATGCCCACTCTATTTAGTGGGCAAGAGGAGGAGGGCAAGAAAAATTATCTGATGGGAAAATGCATCACACTGAAATCATGATGTCTCTTTGAATGATCTTCTCTGCTAAATACATGCCCTCCTCCGTGTGCAAAAATGCCACCATCTGCAAAAATGTGTGCTAAGTGACTTTTGGTTTCCCACAGTTAGGGTAGCTGAAGCCGTGGTTCTAGAACATCTCACCATGGCTGTGAAGGTACACTTGTCAGCAGCACGGGCAGACTCGCTGCCCAGGGAAGGTGTGCAATCCAATAGAGAAGGAGTTAGACGAGTCCCATCCTGAGTTGTGATTACCCATCATCTCCATTTACTTTACAGCACCGAACACAGTACTATGGATGGGTAAATGCTTAATACCAAGATCAGACGGCTTTTACAGTAATGGTGGTGACCAGCAGGAGAAGCAGAGGGCGGAACAAGTTCATGTTCCACTGGCTTGGAACATCTTTAGTTTTAAGCTAGAACATTCTGTCTTCTTCACCAACTCATTGAGCTACTATAGCCCGAGGCTTGACAGATTTGAGGAAGAAGTTCCTGCCAAGAAAGTTCAATCATCAGGAGTCCTATCGACAGATAAAGGAGAATTTGGGAATCTAAGCAGAAATAGAAGTGTGGGACACACTACTCACGTGACTGTGGTAACACTATAGCGTTGCCAGTTGCATAAAAGCATGGCATATATGGCTATGTGCGTAATAATATTTTATAATAAAGAACCATGGCTGGGCGCGGTGGCTTAAGCCTGTAATCCCAGCACTTTGGAAGGCTGAGGCGAGAGGAGGATTGCCTGAACCCAGGGGTTCGAGACCAATCTGGGCAATGTGGTGAGACCTCATCTCTACAATAAATCAAAAAATTAGCTGGGTGTGGTGGCTCATGCCTGTAGTTCCAGCTACTTGGAAGGCTGAGGTGGAAGGATCACCTGAGCCCTGCAGGTAAAGGCTGTGGTGACCATGAGGGTGCCACTGCACTCCAGCCTAGGTGACAGAGTGAGACACCAACTCAAAAAAAAAAAAAAACTGTGTCGCTCATTTATGTATTTACTGCACTACACTATTTATCATTATTTTAGAGTGTACTCATATTTATTTTTTTAAAAAGTATAATTTACAGTGAGAACAGTAAGCCCTGGGCCACTAAACGCTTCTCTCTGTTTAACTTACCTGTTGGGCTGGCTCCTGTAGGCACCTCGGGAAAGGGAGCTCTTCCCTCTTGCTCATTCTTTTTTCTTATAGAGAAGTAAGAAAATCCTTTCTGGCTGTTTCTCCATAAAGACAGAGCTATTTATACCTGTGACCCACTGGACTTGGAATTGGTTCATGAGGTGACCCCAGCACTTTCCAACTCTAAAAGCAAGAAGACAGGCCTTAGTGACATGTCACAGATGAGACTTGCTCACTGCCCATGACTAACCTCCCACCTCAACACCTCTAAGTCTCTTAAGATGATAAGTACATCATGGTCTGCTTTCTCCATGTGTACAAGGAATATCTGGAAAATTTTCCACCACCTCACTCCTGTCCACATTTCCAAATAGGATTTAGCCACAGCCAGCTTGAAAGAGCTCCCAAAGGTCAAAACAAGAACAATTTGAGCAACAAAATAAATAATAGTAGTAGTGAATTATAACCCACAGAATAAAAATATGAGATAGTCCTTAATGATATAAACCAATAATTGAATAAACACATAAATGGAGAAGAGACAGCTTTCCCTTACGGAAGAATTCTGATTAATAAGTGTAGAAGAAATGAAGGAAATACAGATTCAAATTTAGAGTATTATAGTAATCGTTGTCAAGGCAGTATTGACAAATAGATGCTGAAATCAGTAGAGAAAGTTTGAGAAGAAACAGGATATTTGTGTAGCCTCAAAGTTATCTCTCCAAAAGTTATTTATTAATTACAAAGGAACAAACAGTAACTTTAAGTGAAGAAACCTGGCAGACTTCACCAGGTTACCAAGTACTCAAGGTTAACACCATCAATCAGGAAACATAATTGACATCATGTAACCCCTTGATATGATACCTAAGGATACAACATCACTTCTGTGGTTTTCTTGCCAAAAAAGCATAACTTCAATCGAACCAGGAGAAAACATCAGACACCCAAATAGAAGGCATTCTACAAGATAACTGGCCAGTACTCTCCCAAAGTGTCGAGCTCATAAAGGCCAAGGAAAGACTGAGGGAATATCACAGATTAGAGGAGACTAAGGAAACAAGACAGTTAACAGTGTGGGATCCCAGAACAGCAAAAGGACATTAGTGGAGAAAAAATGGTGAAATCTGAATAAAATCTATAGTTTATAAAGTTTTAAAGCCTGTAGTTAGTAGTATTATACCAACATTGACTTCTTAGTTTTGATATTTATACAATAGTTATAAAAGATGTTAACATTAGAGAAAGCTGGGTGACAGGTGTACAAGAAAACTGTACTGTATTTACAACTTTTCTATGAATCTAAAGTGGTTTCAAAACAAAAAGTAAAAAAAGTTTGGGCTTAGGATCTGAATGTAATTAGATGAGAACAACTCCAATTTCCTAGTTTAGTCCCACATCAGTAACACTTGGGTTGCAGAGAGACCTTTCGGGGGAAGAGTCAGAAGGTAGACTAACAGAGGGGCTGGTTACAATACACAGTCATGCACCGCATAATGATGTCTTGGTCTATGATAGACTGCACACATGATGGTGGCCCCACAGGGATTACAATGGGGCTGAAATTCCCATAACCTACTGAAGCTGTAGCGGTCACACAAGAATTTTTTGATGACGTTCACATAAACAAACTCACTGCACTGCCAGTCTCATATAAGTATAGTACATACAATCATGCTCAGCTCATAATACTTGATAAATTTATGTTTTTAGTTTGTGTATGTACTATACTATATTTTTAATTGTTATTTTAGAATGTACTCCTTCTACTTATTTAAAAAAGTGAATTGTAAAACGGCCTGAGGCAAGAAGGCCTTCTGGAAGCATTCCAGAAGAAGGCGTTGTCAGCCCAGGAGATGCCAGCTCCATGTGGGTTATTGCCCCTGAAGACCTTCCAGTGGGCCAAGACAGGGAGGTAGAAGATGGCAACATGGATGATCCAGACCCTATGCTGATCTAGGTTAATGTATGTGTGTGTGTGTGTGTGTGTGTGTGTGTGTCTTACTTTTTAGCAAAAAAAGTTTTAAAAGTTAAAACAAAATTTGAATAGAAAAAAGCTTACAGAACAAGGATATAAAGAAAGAAAACATATTTGTACAGCTGTACAATGTGTTTGTGTTTTAAGCTAAGTGTTGTTACAATCGAGTGCAAAGTTTTTAAAAAATGAAAAAGTTTATAAAGTAAAAAATTTCCAATAAGCTATGGTTAATGTATAAAAGAAAGAAAAAAACTGTAAATAAATGTAGTGTAGCCTGAGTGTACAGAGTTTCTAAAGTCTACAGGAGTGTGCAGTCATGTCGTGGGCCTTCGCATTCACTCACCACCCACTCACTGACTCACCCAGAGAAACTTCCAGTCCTGCAAGCTCCATTCATGATGAGTGTCCTACGCAGGTGGGCCATTTCTGACCTTTTAGATGGTATTTTAATTATGCCTTTGCTGTGTTTAGATACACAAATACCTACCATGGTTACAATTGCCTACCATATTCAGTATAGTAATGTGCTGCACAGGTCTATACCTTAGGAGCAAGAGGCTGTACCACACAGCCTAAGTGTACAGTAGGTTCCGTCATCTAGGTGTGCAAGTACTCAGGGATGTTCACACAACAACAAATCCCCAAACGACACATTTCTCAGAATGTATCCCTGTCATTAAGCAACGCATGACTGTAGTTATGGACACATGACACACACACAATTCTTAGTGTTTAGAGTGAAAATTCCAGCAGGAGAGACAGACGTGCCATCTGGCTCATGGCTTTTTAACAAGGAAATGCCTTGTCCACCTGCTCCCTACTATTCTCCTTCATGCAGGCTGGCTCTGACTACACTGATGAGGACAGCCCCGCAACCTCTTTGTGGTTAGGGTACCAAGTAGATATGCATTTAGGGCACTCATTTCATTCAACTTTTAGGGACTGCTTTGTAATATATCTTAATTGTTTCAAGTTCCATCCCAGGTCTGGTAACTCGAATGCTGACGCTTGTACCCCCCATCAGCCTCTGCGTCTCCTGCCCACCCCATCCTGGCTAATAGCCCCACAGATAACCCACAGCAGAAACGTAGCAGTTATGCCAACTTTTCTTCTCCCTTCGCCTACCCTCTGCCATTGATTCTGCCTCCCTAAATTCATGTCAAATCTATCTCATCTCTTGCCCTGTCACCATGATTTAGTTCTTGTCTCAATGATGTCCCTTCCTAATGCTACTTTCTGACCCTGAGCACTCTGGCACCAACACGAGATTAATCTGTGTAGCCCAACAGACTCTCGTTAGAGAGAAGGCTTTGATTCTCTCTGTTTTAAAGACCCTCATAAGCTAAAGAGAGCAGTGGTAACCTGGGAGCCTCTGCTTCTCCAGGGTGTCTTTAGGGCAACCTTGCCAGCAGATCTCAAGTCAGAGATCTCTGCAAATCTCACCCTATACCTGACCTGACCCTTGGACACCAGACAGTTGGCTTCTCTAGACCTTGGTGTGTTCAAACTTCTTTTAAATCTTTTTTTTTTTAAGTTTGTATGATTTAATAAACTCCCCTAATACCATTATTTGCGGATAGTCACTGGAGCTTTTTAAAAATTCCTTTACAACATTTTAAGTACATGAAAAACAGAATTGCTCAAAATTTATATTCCTTGAGATGCCTTCATTTTTCAGCCAGTACCTAACAGACCCATTTAAAATTTTCTTCAAATGATAGCTATCAATCTTAATGTAAACATCAAATACAAGTACTGTTTTACTACATGAAAAATAACCAGTTCTCTCATGTATATTTGCATATCTATGAACACGGATAATCCAAATATGCAAATTTTCATTTGCATAAATCCAAATGTATGTTCACTTATTTAGAATGCAAATCAACATGTCTAGATGAAAAAGCCCCCCAAAATGAAACCAGGATAATTGGTCACAATGATGACCAACACTGTACTCATGACATGCCAGGCACAGCCCTAAGTGCTTGACATGTATTAGCTCTTTCGGTCCTTTTAGCAGTCCTAGGTGGTAGAACAGTTATTAAACTCATTTTACAGATAGGAAGAAGAGAGAGCATACAAGGGGGAACAAAAAAAAAAAAAAAGAATTATTTTTTTGGACAGGTCCCTTGTAGTACATACAGGCTTTCCCCACTAGGTGAGTGTTCTAGGAATCCATCGGCACCATTGTGCTTGCTAGCATTGTAGGGAGAGGCTGTGTTGAGCTTCAGTGCATTTTTTGGAGATCCTTTCAATGTGCTTGCCCATTACTCTCCGTCTGATGCAATACACCTATTGAGACACTTTTTCCACCACTCAAAACAGTGTTTGAACTTGTCAATTTTGATGCCTTTTAGTGCTTCTGCTGGTTTTTTGTTTCACTTCTTCCACATCAGCAAAACTTTTCCCTCTGAGGACTTTTTCCATCAGGGAAACAGTCACTTGGGGCGAGATCAGATGAATAGAGAGGGTGGGGCATGGGGGTTACGCTGTTTTTGCTCAAAAACTGCTGAACACTTAGCACAATGTTCAGTGAGTGAGAATTTAAGGAGACACACCACTGCACAGGGAGCACCCTCCAAATCTACCACACATAAGTAGGCAGCCACAATCTCGGTCAGGCAGGCATCAAATTCTCAGGACACTCCTCAGTTAGAGAAGTTTAAATGAAGATCGTTCAAAGATGAATTAATCCTGCTGTACCACTTAACACCAACTGCTTCCAAAGTGCTAAACCTTGGTATATCACTTTGAATGTTTTAAATTGTAGTTTTAAAAACTATTATCAATACATTTTGCAAACATCTGAATCAAATTGTTCATGGGGCCCCAGAAGCTTTAGAGTTCTTCAAAACTAGTGTGAAAACCACCATGAAAATCGTCACTTTCTGAACTCTGAGTTTCTCCCCTACCTCCTTGTTCTGACCTTTCCTCTCTCTGGCCAGCCTTTTGCCCGTCCTTGTCCCAGTTCCCTCTTGCAGTAGCTGCCTCATTCTTAGAAGCAAATTCTTCTGAACTGCTCAGCACTGACCTCTGTGCCTCTTACCTGTGCTTCAGCCGAAGTTTAACCCCTCCTGACCATGCTGTTTTCCTGTGCTGGGGGCCAGACGCGAGGTGCTCTGGGATGACGCAGTTAGAGGCACCAGCATCTGCGTGGCTTGGGTCCGCACACACATCTCTGTCAAAATAGGAAAGTCAGAAACTGAGCACAGTGGTGTTCAGGCAGGAACACAAACAAACCTAACAAGAAAAATGCATGAGACTGAACCCTGGAGTACAAGCAAAGCTCAGCAAAGGGTTCTCCACCCTACAAAGGCAAATCCACTAGGGAGGACCACCTTCTTTGCCCATCTATGTTTCTGTGAAGCAATAAAGTCCCTTTCCCAATCTCAGAAAAGAACCCAGATTTTCTAAGTGAGGGGGAAGAAAGACACATGAACTACTATGACGATGAACGGTCCTCTAATTCAACCTTCATTGCTAAGGGAAAATGTCAAACAAGGTAGTTCCCTGAAATTAAGTCATGGCTCCTTAGATTCTCAGTTTCACTCCAAGGAGAGAGGTCTCCGAGTGGAACAGCCCTTGCTCTGTTCAGTGGGTGGCAGTTTGGAAGCACATGCCAGCTCGAGCCTGAACTACTTCAGATTGTTTAGATTCCACTGTACTGGGAGGCAAGCCTTTTGTGTGCCCATTTAAATCCACCCTCCCACCCCCAGTCCCTAACACCATTCCCATAACTCTTTTCCCCCATACTCCCAGGGAGTCAGAGAAAAATTTTAAGCCCCACATCGCCAATGTGTTCCACCATGGGAACGGGTGTGTTTCTTCTCCTCAGGGGAGTCTCAGGACCTGAATTTCTAAACACCCTGCCTGTACTCTTGATGCTTCCTCTGTATCAGACTGTCTCCTGAGTCAGGCTTTCAATTCCGTTGTCATCCCAATTTGCTGGGCACCGGTGGTGTGTTTTCAATTTCTGTCTCTGAAGATTTTTCTAAGCCCGAGATCCGACTGGTGGCCCTATAAACAGAACCCTGGAGAAGACCCACATGGGGCCGTTCCTCCTGCCCACGGGCCCTGACTGAGAGGGGTGGATTACTGAACAGCTGTTAAGAATAAGCCCCGTCCATCTGGCCTTCTATTTCCTGGAACACAGAACGGAAGTGAAAAGCTTTCTTTCTTAAGTCCTAAGGTAAATAAAAGGATTTCTTTCTATTCTAGGGCATGGGGAGACAGCCAGGAGGCCACCAGGGAGCTTCTACTTCGAAGCTTTTACCTTTACTTTAGTTCCAGCTAAGCACCACCACTTCCGTCTGTACAGCACTTTTCTCACCAAATGAAGGATTCCTGGCTTTGGATATACTCAATACAATTCTAGGCCTGAAGTCTGAAGACCTGGTTGAGGCTGTGTCACTTATGAACTCTAAGCCTCAGGCTCCTCACCTAGTGTAAAGTAAGAACAAGAGAGGTGTGCAGTTTGTGGCCCTGCGGCCTCCCCCCGCCCCCCACTCTATCTACCTGTGTGCTGAACTGTACTGTCTCCAGAATGTACACTTTCCACACTCCCACTCAGGGAGATAGTCTGCAATGCGCTTTGCTCTCATCAGGGAATGGTGCCCCATGGGTGCCCCAGTGGTCCCACATGCCTCGGGCAGATTATTCCAAGTCTTTCTTACAAAAACTGCTTTCCCATGTGTCGAGAGTTGGCCCCATGCCCTCTCTACCAAGAAGAATGAATGAATGTTTTTAGTTCCATTTTCCAGATGGTCGACCTGAGACACAGAGAAGTTGTGCATCTTTGTTCAAGCCACACACAGAATCAAACTCACATGGAACTGACAACCACTCACTCTTCCTTTCAGTTCAACAGTTTCAAATGTTTCAATTTATGCCACAAATCCTGCAGGCCTTAGAATGACCAACACACTTGGTGGAGAATGGTGACGGTGGGTCCATTAACTAAAAATACTACCAAACGAGCTTGCTTTCACTTAAAAGATATTCAAAGGTACAGAGTTTCACTTAAAAACACCCATACATGGTAGAAGCCTTGGAATCAACCAAACAGCTTCAAGTAGAAACACCAGGACACACCACACAGCGACCCGCAGATCCCCAATGGCCCATCTACCCTGGTCATCACACTCCTCCACGATTCAGTGTGGACGCTGCTACCTCTAGGGTACCTTCCTTACTGTGGAAGGCCGGGGGTTGACCCTCTCTGTGCCAGCAGTGTGGCACACTGGCTGTAGACATACAAATTCACGTGCATTCACAGGCCTCCTCACTGCCGCTCCCTCTCTTCCACTGCTCAACAGAGACAAGCAGGTGCCTACACAGAGCTGTCCCATAGGTATTTGTTGCAGGAGTGAAGTATACTTGATCCCTGAACACAGGTTTGAACCATGTGGGGCCTATTATACGCTGATTTTTTTCAATAAAAATTACAAGCATGCCTGGCTCCCCTTCCACCTCTGTTACCTGAGACAGCAAGCCCAGCCCCTCCTCCTTCCCTCAGCCACCTCAACATGAGGACAGAGATGGAGACCTTTATGATGACACACTTCCATGTGATGAACAGTAGCTATATTTTCCCTTCCTTTGGATTTTCTTTTTCCTTTCTTTTGTTGAGCCTATTGGCCTGTTGGCTGGAGTGCAGTGGCATTATCATGGCTCACCGCAGCCTCAACCTCCTGGGCTCAGGTGATCCTTCTGCCTCAGCCTCCGTAGTAGCTGGGACTACAGGTGCACACCACCACACCCGGCTAAATTTTTTGTGTAGATGAAGTCTCACTATGTTGCCCAGGCTGGTCTCGAACTCCTGGGCTCAAGCAATCCTCCCACCTTGGTCTCCTAAAGTGCTGGGATTACAGGCATGAGCCACCACACCCGGCCCTTATGATTTTCTCTTTTTTTGAGTTGGAGTCTCACTCTGTCACCCAGTGTGCCGTGGTACACTCAAGGCCACCCCAAAGCGTTGACCTGCTGGGCTCTGGTGATCCTTCCACCTCAGCCTTCCAAGTAGCCAGAACTACAGGCGCACGCTACCATGACCAGCTAATTGCTTTTTTATTTATTGTAGAGATGAGGTCTCGCCAAGTTGCCTGGACTGGTCTCGAACCCGCGGGCTCAGGTAATCCACTCACCTTGGCCTCCCAAAGTGCTGGGATTACAGGCTGAGCCACCGAGCCCAGCTTATGATTTTCTTAATAACATTTTCTTTTCTCTAGATTACCTTATTGTAAGATTAAAGTATATAACACATACAACAAAATATATGTTAAATGACTGCTTATGTTGTCAGTAAGGGTTCTGATCAAAAATAGGCCATTAGTCAAGTCTGCAGGGAGTCAAAAGTTATATGCAGATTTTGCAGACCCATGTTGTTCAAGGGTCACCTGAACTGCTAAATGTTCAACAGGTCTGTGGTCTTTCTTCTCTCCTACCCCTTTTAGCCCACAAGGTAACTTATTGGCAAAACTGAGACATTTCTTGGGGTTGTTTATGTTGCTGTTTCTTTCCGTTCTCCAATCTCAGTATCTCAACTATGAGTAATGAGTAATCAAAACTGACTTGAGGGGGATCAGCAGGGGCTAAAACAAAGTACTGTGATCCACAATTGCCATATCACCTTCTTCCTCAGACAGTATTTAATAAACAAGAAAGCCCAGCCAAACACCTGCACATGCATATTTCAACTTCTTATCATGAGTATATTCATATTTTCCCTCCTCTCGCCACCCAACTATAACTTCTGAATATATACTGACAGTTTTACTACTTGGTATTTTAAGAGTCCATTAGATGCTTTCTGAACTGAGTTTCAGTCAATACAAGAAAAGGTTCCAGATCATTCTGTGCCTGTGGCTCCCTTGAACACTGTACACATTAGAGAGGGCAGGACACGTTAGAGTAAAAGACATCCAGGGCGGGGCCTATCAGCATGGTATCTCTAGGGCCCTTTGGTTCCTGGGTTTTCCTGAGTTTAGGTTTTTCCATTTTGTCCTTAAAGGGGAGAGTGGGCTGGAGGAATCTTGTCTCCTTAGCATGGACTGTTGCGACCTTAGGGAAGTATTTGGTTCTGCCTGTTAGAATCAGCCCTTTCTTCCTCCTTTGTTGTGTTTCGTCCAAAAGGGAACAGCCTCCGTAACGGCCTCCCCCCTCCATTTCTGTCTCCTCTGATCCAGGGTCTACCTAGCAGCCAGCACAACCTTGAAAAAAATATAAACGAGTGGGTGTCACTCCATTGTGAAGTCCTGCAGCCTCCCTCTGCACTTTGGGTGGCATCCAAGTTCCTCACCCTGGCCACAAGGCCTCCTGCAAGGACTCATGCAACATGGCTCCTGCCCAGCCTTCTACCTCTCCTCTCACTGCACCCTCACCTCCATGGCCTTTCTTGGTTTCCTCAAACCCGCCAAGCTCTTTGCTCTTTGCACATGCTGCTCCCTAAGCCTGGAATATCCTCCTTCCCAGTCATTCCTCGGCTGACAACTCTTTAGTTTTCTGGTCTTAGGTGGAACATCATCTCTTCAGAGACTGCCTCATCTAAGGCGAGTACTCTTCCCCAGTACAGGAGCCCTCCCTTCCTGGCACTTATCGCCACGTGACATTGCTCGCTGCATCATCAAGACGGTGAACCCAGCCAGGTTGAGGTCCACATCGGACTATTCTTCAGCTTTGTTTTTTGAAATGACTATATACTTGAGGCCCAGCACAGTGAGCAGCTCACAATAGGCATATAATACATATTTGTTGAATGAATCATAGATTTTTTGTGTGTGTGAGAGAGAAAGCAGGATTTATTGAGAGGACAGAAAAGCTCCCACAGTGGGAGGGAACTCGAAGAAGTTGCCCAAATCATAGATTGTTAAGGGAATAATTGTGTAATGCATCCAAAATATGGAGCCTCATGCGCCTAGACCCTTAAAGGTAATAAACGTCATAATACATGTTTTGGGAAATGTGAGATCTTCTTTCCTTCTAGTCACTTTCTACATAAGGCTCTAGGTCCATTTCTTTAAAATAGAATTCAGTCCTAACTTCTGGTCCATCTCATTAGCGGCAGGCCTTCTCAGATAGACAGGACTAGTGCTGGAAGACGGTGGCCCAGACCTTCCACATGCAGCTGGCATGACTTGGCACAGCTTTGGTGCCATATTGGGAAACCATCAGAATGCTTTTTGTGATTAAGTAGTCAGGTTGCATTTATACAGGGCTAAGTTTGTCCTCGGAACCCTCTGGAGAAATTTCTTTGGATTTATGCTCGGTGTGTGTACTCATTTTCAGGATAACATGCCTTATTAAAAGCCACGTTCTTGGTTTTTCAAGTTTCTTCTTTCCTTTTATTCTGGTCTGTGTCCTTCATGCACAAAGCTGGCCTTTGTATTGCATCTCTATCCTGTCACTCCTTTTCTGCGGGCCTGTCATCCTTGCTACTGGGTCCCCAGTACTTTTTCCCTTGAGTCTCGGGGAGGGTAAAAAGGCTTCCCAGTGTCTGGAAGAAGAGTTGTAAGAACTGATGCTCTTAGGTGCAGATATCTTCTCTTGGCCAAACATAGGCGCTCTTCCAGTTCTGATGACTAACAGCTTATCAAAGGGCTCACATTCTCAAGGAACTGTCCTAGCTTGAAAGGTTCCTTGTTCCCCTCACTGACCTTTTGCTACCTACATGTTTCAGACTTAACCTTCAGGGTCACTGCCCCTTCATTACTCACCTATTTTGCCCTTTAATTCACTACTATCATCCAGGAAGTTCCCCAGGTTTGCCCCCAGGCCTGTGTCCCATCTCAGCTTCCATCATAAGCATGCCACTCATTAATTTGTAAGTAAAGACTTCTCAGTCTCCTGCTTGCCCACCCTGGCCCAGCAGCTAGGTTTACTCCTTTGGCCAAGCACAGACGTGCTTTGTATTTCTCCATCCGCAGCTCCTGCTGCTTCTCACTTGATTTTCTCTGGAGCTTCCCAAGCGGATCCATGTGTAAAACATATACCGCTGGCATGCAGCATATTTCTCAGTCATACTGAAACCATAAGCTTAATTATCTCTGAATCTTAGCCAATGACCCCATGTCAACCTTGCACAAAGAAGGGAAAATGGTGGATGGGGTGGGGGGAAGCCAAATGACCAGTCACATATTGTAAGCTACCTAATAAATATTCACCTGCTTCAGGTTTACTTCTGACTTCAATCCCTCCACCCACAGAGCCCTCTGATATAGCTAGACCAGGATAAGTGCCTAAGAAAACCACAGCCCACACCCCAGGACTTCACAGCAACTCTGATAAGGGGCAGCCTGTATAAAGTCTATGAACAATGTGAATTTTGGAACCAACTGCTCGGGCTCTGTTCTGGCTCTATCACCTAGAAAGGTGTTTGACCTCTAGCAGGTCACTTAACCGCTTGTGCCTCAGTTTCTTACTCTATAAAACAAGGATAATACTAGCATTTGCATAAAAGGGATGCAAGCCTTATGAGGCTTGAATGAATTAATACAAGCTGTGGTAATAACTTCTTACCACAGAACTGAAACTGACATTTACCTGGGCACAGAATAGACACCAGATACTGTGCTTTAAAAGCAGTGATTCAGTTCATCTTATCATTTGAGGCAGTACTGATACTCATTTTGAAGAAAAAAAGAAAAGTTAAATAGAGAAGTAGAAAGATGGCCAGGCATGGTGGTTCACACCTGTAATCCAGCACTTTGGGAGGCTGAGGCGGGAGAATCACTTGAGCCCAGATTTGAGACCAGCCTGGAAACATAGCAAGACCTCATCTCTACTAAAAAATAAAAAAATTAGGTTGGTGTTGGTGGCACGCACCTGTAGTCCCAGCTACTTAGGGCGCCTGAGGCGGAAGGATTGCCTGAGCCCAAGAGGTTGAGGCTGTGGTGAGCCATGATCATGCCATGGTATTCTAGCCTGGGCAGCAGTGAGACCCTGTCTCAAAAAAAAACACAACAGAAAAGAAAAGAAAGACAAAGAAAAATAGAAAATGGTATGGCTTCCTGAGTAGTTGGAGTCCACAGATGCACACCATCAGGCCCAGCTAATTTTTTGATTTATTGTAGAAACGAGGTCAAGCCAAGTTGCCCAGTCTTGTCTCAAACCTCTGAACTTAGGCAATCCTCTCGCTTCTGCCTCTCTAAGTGCTGGGATTACAAGCGTGAACCACCGTGCCCAGCAATAATTTCATAGCAGCTAATACGGCTTATAAAGTACTTTCTCATATATTATCCCATTTGCCCCTCAATAATTCTAATTTAAGAAATGCAGAAACAGCCTCCTGGAGGAAGGTCAGGACTTGTAAGCTATAGCATAGCAGGGCCCCTAACTCAAACTTGTATGCTCTCTTATTTTATACTGACTTTGGATTGTATAACCCTAAAGTCCATCGACACAGGTGGAAAACATTTAATGCTAAAAGCTTCTTGAAAGGGAAAACTTCAGAAGAGAAAGTAGAAAGTTATTGGGGTTCAGATGGAACCCCTCTCTCTTAAGGTCAACTGTCCCCAGATATAGTGATATGATGAGGTCCCTACTCCTGACACCCAGACTGCATTCCTGCCCTCAGCAGTGCTTCCGAAGACTGGTCACACTGCTGAAATGATGAAGGACATGTTATGAGAAGTATTTCATATTGAACCCAGAGCCTGGACATATACTCAGGATAGTCATCCATTTCATTTAATCAACAGTGACTAAGGGCCAACCGTGGGCCACACACTGAACAAGGCACTGGACTTGCAATGATGGCAAAACAGACAAAAGTCCACCCTTGGTGGAATTATAAATTAATGGGAAGACAGGCAAAATTAGCTGAGTATATATATATACTCACAGACCATAAGTGTTCGGGAAGCAGAGTGCAGAAGATCACGAGACAGCAGGGCACACAGCTGCCACCCTTCCCTCATTACCTGCTCTCTCACGGTGTCTGGATGTACAACTGCTTCCCCCAGGCAGACACCGCAAGGAGGCAGGTGTCAAAGCAGCAGTCCTGGAAGCTGAGGTTACCTCAAGGAGCACCCTGAGCCAGGCTGGGGACTCAACTACAATCTGCACATTTTCTCACAATCCTCACAACCGGCCTTGCAGGCAGGTGCCTTTATGTGATTACATTCCTACTTCACAGATGAGGAAACTGAGACCCAGAGAAGTGATGGAAGTTGTCCAAGCTGTGATTAAAAAAAAGATTTTGAATCCATATCTGGCTGAGGACAAGGCTTAGGCTCTTGACAATGATATCATAGTCTTAATCTTGTTCGGGTTTTCTCTTTTCTTCATGGTTCTCTTCCCAGGATGATGCCCGATAAATATTTAATGAAAATGTGCTGAGTGGACATTAGGCCAGTTTCCTGGCAGGCTCCCTGCAGGTGTCATCCTACCTTGTTTGGACGTAGCTCATAGTCTTCCCTGAGTACAGTTCTGTACTCTGCCTGCATCGATCAGGTGTGGGGGGCTGCTGAGGCAGGTGGAGAGGAGTACAGAGAATGCCACTCAGCAATGCCCAGACACCTGACTGAGACCACCAGGGGCTGACATCATGGCATTCTTACGGAAGGGCAAGGTGGGGTCAGATTGAACATGTCCCAGTCCAAGTTCCCGACATGACTCTCTGAGACTGCGCTGCATGGTGGGGCCAGCACTTTCTACAGGCAGACTCCAAGATGGAATCTGTGTGGGAAGTATCTACTTGTGAGGAGCAAGAAAGAGAACCAGCAGCAACATGGCAGAAGGGAACAGGAAAATAGAATTGGCCATCCTGCCTTCCTTATTCCCACAAAACATTAGGGAAAAGGAGTGTGGATGGCCAAGGAGACACCCATGGCCATCCATATGCACACCATTACAACAGGAAACAGTACTGGTCCCACAGCCTCACCTGCACCAGGCCCCTCTAGTATTGTGACAGGTACATCACTTGAATGTTCTGGACTCTTATTTTCCTCATGTGTAAAATGAGGAGGTTGGTACAGATGAGTTTGAGGGTCCCTTTTACCTCTAACCATCAATGAACCATGGTTTAAAAAAGAGGGGGACATAAATGACAAATCCTAGAAAACATACTCTGAGTTCCTACATCAACAAGGGAGGGGCACTTCTATGGGCAGACTTCAAGATGGAAGTCTGTGGAATAAAAGACAGTTTCTGACCTCCAGCCTTGCTGAAGAAACAGTAGCGGGATTTGGGGTCAAACTGACCCAACCAACAATCTTAGCTCTGCCAGTTTCTGCCATTAGTGTCTCTGAGCCTCAGGACAACCTCATCTGTAAAAAGGGGACGGAATACCAACTGCCTTGTGGTATAATAACCACTATGAGACAGAAGCTACGAACATTCAGTCAATGTTGTCTACATAAGAAAGGCAGATACGGAAAGTCGCCTTGGGAGTGTGACAGGGTGGTGTTGTCATGACAGAGTCTTTAATGCCTTAAAAAGGGCAACTGCAAGTGTCCAAAGCATTTGGGGAGGAATATAAATATTTAACTCCAGAGTGGAAGTTTTTTTACAACTGAGAACAGTAAACATAAGGCATTATCTGAGCTCCCTAGGAACAAACTAGCGCAGAGGATCTGGGAACTGGTGAGAGAGAAATGGCTCCTCAAGATTAGTGATGACAGAATTAACCTAGAGGAGTCGTTCAGAGGAACTAGTGTGAGAGAAATGGTTCCTCAAGGTCAAGGACAACAAAAAACCTAGAGGAGTCGTCCAGAGGAACTGATGAAAAGAGAAATGGTTCCTCAAAGGTCAAGGACGACAGAGACCACCTCTCTCCAGAGGGAGTTGCCGGGACTAGGCAGGAATGGTGGTCCATGAGTGTACATTCATGGCTGTTATAAAAACATATTGAGTTTGGGCCCAACTTTTTCAGCTCCCGAGTCCTTCCTACCCCAGGTTGTGGGGTGAGAGGCCCCTTCCCTCCTACAAGCAGGAGAGGGGGACGACTCAGTTCAGGAGGGTCCCTGGGATCCCAGCAGTCGGCAGGAATCAGGGTTTCTCGTTCCCATCTACATTCAAGTAAGTTGCTCCAGCCCTAGACCCATCTAAAGAAGGCTGGACACTAAATATGTAAACGGAGATTGGCATTCATTGGGAGAAAAAATGGATCCCTTGCTAAATTTGGCATTAGCTGAGCAATCTTAGCAAAAATGAACTCGCCGCCTTGTTTATGAGGGAGGCCTAATCCTTACTTTGCCCAAGAGGATTATTGGGTTTTAGAAGGAAGCTCACATGCACTTTTTTAAAGCTCATGCCAACTGCATTTATGTCCATCCAAGATTCGTTCTGCTTTTTAGGGTAGATAATAGACATTCCATGCTATTTAAATGCCCCCAAATCTCAAACCTAAATGTTTCCAACCATTGCCATCACCCAAAAGGGGCCACACTTCTCCCAAGCTTTTTCCAGCTGTTGCTTTATATTCCTTAAAAGTACAATCTATGCAGAAGGCAAGGTACCAAAATGCAGCCAATTTGTGGGAAAGTGATTGTTTACAGTTCACAGTAGACCTTTTCAGGGTGTTGGAGACTCTGGTTCCATGGCCAAATCATCCGTCATTTTGCTTTTCCTTTGGTTACTATATGGTCATCATATAGGCTATAGATCTTTCTTTCCTCATCCTGGTTGTCTCTACTCACCCCAACACTATCCTATCTCCTCAGGGGAAATCTGGATCCTCTGATATATATGACAAAGTAGGCCTGATAAAACCCATATCTTTAGTTTAGCATAGCATTCTCAAAACATCATTTAACAATAGTACAATTCACACCTGTGTTGAGTTGTACACTTTGCAAAGGATTTTTACATAACAAATTTTATCCTTATAGCAACCCCAGGAAGTGTTGTCCTCATTTCACAGAAAAGGAAACTGAGGCATGGCTAATTCAAATAACTTGCTCAAGATCACACAGAAGGTGGTGAAGCTAAGACCCAACCCATTACAAGGCTCCCGAGTGCCCTTAACTGCCTTCTCCCAAATCGCATCACCTGGGATTAGCTAGATAACTGAAAGACCTCTGGAAAACAGATTTGCCTTGTCCCCAGAAGAGTGTTAACAATTCCTCCTGTTCTGTATTTCTCAGGGTATTGATTTTTGATGGTTTCCACTGGTAACTACTTTTCCTCACCCTCACCACCAGGATGTCTAGTTTCTATCTGTAATTACAAGTCCCGTCTCAACTTTGGGTCCGCTGGACTCCAAATGAGACGGACCCTATGAAGCCTCCTAACAGCATGTCAGGAGACAGCATCAAGATGACTACCAGCTAGCATCCTCTCACCTGAAGCCTACGCTCTCCCCCATTTCAGTGTCTGCCTGGTCTTCCAGGCAGGATGTGAAGACCTGCCTTTGATGTCATTTCCTTCCAGACTGGCCTCGTGAATGTCGACTAACTTATAAACAGATGGTACTGGGGACAGAAGCCAAATGGACAGCAGGTAGGGAAGTGAGTGATCATTTTTATGTGACTGGGCAGAACAGCCCCTTCCCCTCACCGGAAATTAACACAAGGAAAGAGCTGGCTTCAGGCAGGAGGTTGGCGGGTCATGGGACAGCCAGGACAGCCAGCCTGGCTGGAGGTTGGCGGGTCATGGGACAGCCAGGCCAGCCAGCCTAGGTCAGGACATACCCTGTGAACAGTCCACTACCCCATCTCCCCTCCTACTGCAACCCTGACACATCAAGCCTGGGAAGGGTACAGGACACACGACAAAGAGAAGGTACTGGACTGTGACCCTGTTTCACAAATCCAGCTGCAGATCAATGGCCTCCGCCCCAGCCAGACCTGGCTCAGTAGGGGAGGCGGCCTCCTGGCACTATCACATTCCAGCTGCCAGTGGCGAGGAGGTAACCATGGGAACCGGCACAAAGGGCTTAATGTTAGAGGGAAAGAGGCTGGAGGCGATGGTGAAGAGGCTGAGAGGGACTCCGAGTGACAGTTTGGTGGTGCTCCTAACTTCAGTCATGCACGTCTATTGTGAATCAGACTAAAGGCTAAAGTGGGGCTTGGCACAGCAAAGCAGCCTGGCTCAGGCCGCAAGGGTGTCAGGGAAAACCACAGAGCTAGAATCCTTGTAGGCTCTTCTTCCAAGTTCCTTTTCTCCCTTTCAGAGAGCAGAGCTGCATAGTTTCATTCGCCAGTCACCTTGCCCTGAGATAATGTGGCTCATTTGCATGGGCAGAACCGGTATTCACTGGTGTTCCCTTAAATACAGGGCTGCAAGCAACACTTCACACAGGGCCTCACCCATACCACCCGGCTTCAGCCCAGTGTCTCCAAAGCTACCTACTCTGCATGCTGGGCATTTCTCTGGTAGGGCTGGAAGTAGACTGACCTGGGACTACCGGGGGGCAGCTGAGGAAGAGGTCCTGAGATTCTGGCTGTCTAGCTAACCCCATACTGCAATGGAGAGGGGCCAGTGTCAAGGCCAGTCCTCCAAAGTGTCTTGCACAACCGTCAGGACCGTGGGGAGAGCCATATCCACATAGGCAATAGTGTCCATGTTTATTTAATGTTCCCATGGGCTTCTACACATTATTTTAATAAAATGGCCAATGTGGCTTCTTAGTCTTCATTAAATCAGTAGCGTTTTCAACCCATCACTTGAGAGTTGTTTTTATTTAAAGATTTATTTCAAAGGTTCTCCAGGATCTGGGAGTTGAGGAAATGTCAGTGAAAATGGGACTAAGAAATATCATGGGCTAAGAGCAGGCCCTTCCTCTTGAGTACTCACATCTCCTACCTTGCCTTTCTTGTAGTGACTGAGAGAATACTGCATCTATGTCCACAAAGTGTAGATCAAATTGTTCACAGATTATCTGACTGACTTTCTAATTGGAGTCACTGGGGGCAACAAGTGAGGGACGATGTCAGAAAGGGCCACCTGAAGGTGGGCTTTTGAGGGGCTGGAAAAAGACCTGACATATTCGTTAGGGCCTCCCCAACAAGTCTTCTCCCCAGGCCCACTCATTGCCAAGGTGATAGCCCCATTAGCCATTAAGAATACACGCTGGAAAAAAATAAAAGAATACTCTCTGGGAGTCAACAAACCCGCCCCCAACCAGTGCTCATTTCCACGCAGCCACAATCTTAGCACTAGTACCACTTATTTGTGTTAAAATAATTTTACATGAAAGGGGGCCTGGCACAGTGACTCACGACTGTAATCGCAGCACTTTGGGAGGCTGAGGCAGGAGGAATGCTTGAGCCCAGGAATTCAAGACCAGCCTGGGCAACACAGTGAGACTTCATTTCCACAAAAAAAGTCAAAAAATTAGCTGGATGTGATGATACCAACCTGTGGTCCCAGGAGGCTAAGGCGAAAGGATCACCTGAGCCCAAGAGGTGGAGGCTGCGGTGAACTGTGATCATGCCATTGCATTCCACCCTGGGCGACAGAGTGAGACCCTGACTAAAAAAGAACAGCAAAAAATTTTTTCTTACCTGAAAATGAAAAGTAATTAGCATCTATGAGTAATGGACCTCATCTGTTAAGAGACAGGATAGCACTGGGTTCTAACCCAGGCGCCTTCAAGTTCTACACAAGTTATTTAATCTCATCTATGTTTTGATTTCCTCACCTTTAAAGGGGGATAATAACAGTGCTCTAACTCATAGTAATAGGAGAAAGATCAAATCAGTCAACAGAAGAAGAGTTTCAGACAGTGCTTGACTCTTAGTAAGTCCCCAATAAATGTAAGGAATTAACACCCACCAGGTGCCAGACTAGTTATTTTTACATGTATTTTGTCATTTAATCCTTATAACAGCCTTAACCTGCTAAGTATTAATACCTCTCTCAAGGTATTCATTATCACAATGTTGCCGATGAGGAAAGAGAGGCTTAAAGGACTCCCCAAATTACCAGTAGGCGCATAGATAGCTCTTTCCAGGCTATGGCCTTCCCACTATACTCAACTGCCTTTAAGTAAGACTACTTTGGTTTTTTAATTGGAATAACAAGAAAAACTCTTAGCAAGTGCTTCAATGTTTAAGAAAATAGCACCAATGAAAAAGAACCAGAATTTTAAACTTCCACCTTAAGCAGCAGGTTTTAAAAACAACAACAAAAAACACATACATGCCAAAAAAAAAAAAGACTAGCCTAAGACAGTTTTCAAAAAAATTTTAAGAAAAATGTATACAAATTCATACTCACAGTCAGAATATGTATGAACTCAAGTGTACAATGTCTAATAATTCATTATTGAATTTCTAGAGGCCAATACTGTTTTAAAATGTATTGTTTAATTTTGTTAAACATTTATGAATGAATGAAACCAACCCAACAACAAAATGCCTCTTTTGGACTTGGCAAAGTACATCTTTCCCAAATACTTTGTTGAATTTTAAAATAATTGAAGCTTAATGGTCAAGTAAATTATTATTATATTTACCACTCTGTCCAAAGTATTTTACTGAAAATTCATTGTATATTTGTTACTCAAATAAAAATGATACTAATTTAGACACAGAGATCAAGAAATTTTTTTCCCCCAACTACATCTTTGGAAAGGGAATATACCACCTATACCTTTCACCGAGAGTCCCAGAAGATGCCATGAGCCTAGTCTGGGAGTTCAGCTTTGATTACTACTATTAAATCAGTCCTCACAAAACAGGGGTTTGCCTAACATGTATTTTCTCTTTGGGGTTTACTGCTATTGGCAAATAAATTTATTTTGATCAGGTAGGCAGGAACTTTACATTTAAAATCCTTACAACCTAAAAAAGGACTCATTGAAAGATACATTAAGGATACCAGTTACTATGTTACAAGATCCTTAATAACCTTAAATAAATAACATGGCTTCACAAAAAGTAGTATTTTTATCAAGTCCAAAATCACATTGCATTTATCACAGTGCATGGAAATAATAGCTTATGTTTATTGAGTTCTTACTAAGCTAAATACTTTCTTTTTTTTTTTTTTGAATCAGAATCCCACTCTGTTGCCCAGGCTGGAGTGCAGCGGCATGCTCACGGCCACCACGGCCTCAACCTGCTGGGCTCATGGCCACCACAGCCTCGACCTGCTGGGCTCAAGCAATCCTTCTGCCTCAGCCTTCCAAGTAGCTGGAACCACAGGTGTGCACTACCATGCCCCGCTAATTTTTGATTTATTGTAGAGATGAGGTCTTGCCAAATTGCCCTGACTGGTCTTGAACCCATGGGCTCAGGCAATCCTTTCCCCTCTGCCTCTCAAAGTGCTGGGATTACAGGCATGAACCACCATGCTGGCTCTAAATACTTCAGTAGCTCACAACAGCCCTAGGAACCAGATGTTCTGTTACTGTCTTATGTTTTGTGGCTCAGAGGCCACATTTGCCCAGAGGCAGAGGTGCCATGTATATGTACCCTTGCTAACTCCAGAACCTGTTGTTGTTGTTCTAACTGAGGTAATGCTTTGCATACAATACAACGCATAGGCTTTAGAATTGATGGGGTCGGATAATTATGTATACCTATGTAACTATCCAGGAAACCAAAACTTCAAACACTTCCGGGTTGGGCATGGTGTCTCACACCTACAATCCCAGCACTTTGGGAGGCCAAGGTGAGAAGATTGCCTGAGCCCACAGGTTCGAGACCAGACTGGGCAACTAGGCGAGACCTCATCTCTACAATAAACCAAAAAATTAGCTGGGCGTGGTGGCATGTGCCTGTAGTTCCAGTTACTTGGAAGGCTGAGATGGAAGGATCACCTGAGCCCAGGAGGTTGAGGCTGGGGTGACTGTGAGCGTGCCACTGCACTCCAGCCTGGGCGACAGAGTGAAACTCCAACTCAAAACAAAACAAAACAAAACATTTCCATCACTCCAGAAAATCTCCTCTCTGTTTCCAATCAATCCCCACCCCCAGTAGTAACCGCTAACTTCTACTATCATAGCT
>CAUYQG010128105.1:0-14981 GCA_963574415.1 Tarsius wallacei
TAGGTATACAAATGTGCTTCGTTCAGGCACCCTTGTTTATAAGGGGTGTCTCCTGGTCCCCAGACAGATATTGACTACCGTTAATCCCACCTCCCTTCCCCTCTCTCCCCCCACATGTTCTCACTCATATAGTGGACCTTGAACATCTATCATAATACTATAAGAAAAGGTTTGACATTGGTGGGAAACCATGGGGGGGGAGGGATAAGTGAAGGGATTAGTGAGGTTGAACATTTCTTCATGTGTCTGTTGGCTGCTCGGATGTCTTCCTTTGAGAAGTGTCTGTTCATATATTTTGCCCATTTTACAATGGGGTTGTTTTTTTTGTTTTCCGCAAGTTTGAGCTCCTTGTAGATCCAAGATGTTAAGCCTTTGTCAGACCTGGAGTTGGCAAATACTTTTTCTCAGTATGTGGGCTGTCTCCCTGCTCTCTTGATGTGCAACCTCTGTGGAAAGCAGTATGGCGATTCCTAAAAGCTCTAAATACCAACGTCCCATATGACCCCACAATTCCCCTACTAGGAATATACCCTGAAGAACTCAAATCACTCTATAAAAAAGATACCTGCACATGTATGTTTATCGCAGCATTGTTCACAATAGCAAGAACCTGGAACCAACGATGCTGTCCATCAAAAGAGGACTAGATTTTTAAAATGTGGTACATATACACGATGGAATACTACGCAGTCATAAAAAAGAACAAAATCATGAATTTCGCAGCAACCTGGGTGGAACTAGAGTCTATAATACTGAGTGATCTCTCACAGAAACAAAGATCTGAGTATCACATGTTCTCAGTCATATAGTGGACCTTGAACATCTATCGTAATACTATAAGAAAAGGATTGACAGTGGTGGGAAATTATGAGGGGGTAGGGAGGGGAAGTGAGGTGGGATTAGCGGTAGTCAAAATCTGTCTGAGGACGAGGAGACACTCCTTATCCACAAGGGTGCCTGAACGATGCATATTTGGATACCTAACCTTTAACTATACCCCGCAATTTTAAAATAAAAAATATGATTTTAAAAAAGTCAAAAAAAATTAGGTGTTGCTGAGGCTGTGGAGCAAAGGGAACACTTCTACACTGTTGGTAGGAGTATGAGCCAGTTTGTGGAAAGCAGTGTGGCATTTTCCCAAAGAACTAAAAATTGAGCCACCATATGATCCACTTCTGGGAATACACCCAGAGGAACATACGTAACTCTGCCAAAAAGATACCTGCACACCTATGTTCATTGCAGCACTATTCACAACAGCAAAAACATGGAACCAACTCAGATGCCCATCAAAAGTGAACCGGATAAAGAAAATACAGTACATATATGCAATGGAATACTATGCAGCCATAAAGAAAGACAAAATCATGTCATTTGCAACAACTTGGATGCAGTTGGAAACCATCATTCTAAGTAAACTATCACAGAAACAAAAAACTGAATACTGCATGTTCTCACTCATAAGTAGGCCCTAATCACTGGACACACAAGCACAAAGGTGGGAACTGCCACTGGACACTGCTAAATGAAGGAGGAAGGGAAGAGGGATAAGGGGCACACAACCACACACTGGGTGCCAGGTCCTCTACCAAGGGCAGATGGCTCACTAGAAGTCCAAACCTCACCTGCACACAATTTACTTATGTAGTAAATCCCCACATGTACTCCACAACTCTAAAATAAAAAAATATTTTAAAAAATAAAATAAAATATAACACAAGAAAAATAAAAGTACAAGGCTCAAGAATCATTATGCAATGTTTTCAAAATTCTCAGGAGAAACATAAGAGGAAGAAGAATCATAGATGTTTTAAATATGAAAGGAATTTAGAGTTTATCTGATTCATGCACCTTGCTTTACAGTCAAGGAAACTGAGACTTAGAAAGGTGAATTGGTCTCCTATGTTTTACTCAACCTATGCCAACTCCAAAAATGGTTCACTGAATTGTGAAGGCCTCTTGGCCCTAATTCCAAACTGTAGGGCACTTCAGAATGTCAGGGACAATGGTTTTAGGAGTTTTGACTGAGAACACTGACACTTAGTAAGAGCTCAATATATGAACATCACAACAAGCAGCTAGATTTTTTTTAAGATGTGGGGTTCAATTCAGGATTAAGTATATAAGCGGTCATCATACAGGTAAAGTTTGGGCCTCCCTTTGGTCCCCACTTCACCTGGTTTGAGATCAGGTACCTTACTGATGTTATGTGACCCCCCCCTTCCCCTGGCAATTTCCACCTACTGCCAATCCCTTTCTTATAGTATTATGGTAAAAGTTCAGGGTCTGCTTATGAGTGAGAAAACGTAGCACTCAGTTCTTTGTTTCTGTGATAGATCACTGAGTATTATAGACTCTAAATTCATTCAAGTTGCTGTGGAGTCCGTAATTTTGCTCTTCTTTATGGCTGCATAATATTCTATTGTGTATATGTACCACATTTTAAAAATCCAGTCCAGTTTCAATGGGCAGCACGGTTGGTTCCATGTTTTTGCTACTGTGAATCGTGCTGCAACTAGTTTATTTAACAAGTTCACAACTAATCCAGGAAGCTCTCCATAAACATGGGCTCAATTCCCAAATGGCACCCCTATGCTCTTCCTCCAAATACAGTCCCACCCCCAATCTAGGTTAGACACAATTTTGAAAGTCAGGAGGCAATTACAGATAACAAGAGCTTTGTTAAAGCCTTAGATTTCTTTTCTGCCACACTCCTGATAAAAACATGCACATTTGAAATGAAATTCCTCTAGAATTGAACACCCGATTTATTGCTGTAAACCAAACACCTCAAAATTCAGTGGCTTAAAACAACAACAACGTATTATTTCACACAATTCTGCAGGTTGACTTGGCGTTTCTTCTGTTGATCTCTCTATTCATGCATCTATAATTGACTGGTAGGTCAGCTGGGGACTGGGCTCAACTGGGACAGATGACCTAGCTGAACTCTCCCCATGTGGCTCTTCATGCAAGATTTATTCATGGTATGGTAGTCTTAGGGCAGTGCTCAAAGAGGATGAAGGCTCTGGAACTCCCACATCACATTCTGTTGGTCAAAGCAAGTTACATGACCAACTCAGGCTCAAAAGGAAGGGCAACAGACCGTACTTTTTGATGGGGTGAACTGCAAAACACTTGCCATGCCTTTCAACCTACCATAAAAAATTCTGCTCCAGGCTCAGGTATCTACTTTTCTACTATTTACACCTAATGAAATGTGACAGAGTTGAAATGAAAATCTCCTAGAACTGCACATCTAAATCTTTCAGTTGTACCAAACTCAAATTTTTCTACGGAGAGGCACTGTGGTACTTGCCTTATTGTGATTGTCAAATGCATTAATGGCCTTCCTAAACAAGATGCTGCAATAGGAAGTATACTGTATAGTTATTGCCATTAGTCATTCCAAGATGATTATAAATTCAGTATCACCAATACACAATGCCACAAAAGGAAGGAAGTGCTAGAGTTATTTTCCATCTATGTGGATTTAAGATTTGAATGTTAAAAAACATACAAATAGGAAATATGGGTGAGGCATTTTAAAAACAATCTTTAGTTAAAATCTTTTTAAGCATGACCCACAAGCAGAAACCACAAATGAAAAGATTGATAGATTTCAATAGATACAAATGTAAGACCTCTGTAGAACATATAACTATACACATTAAAGAAATAATAAAAATAATTACTTATAGTTTACTATGTACCAAGTACCATTCTAAGTACCTTAAATATTTAAATCCATTTGATCCTTACAGTAGCCCTATGAGGTAGATAACTATTAAGTGAGCAAACTAAGGCACAAACTAAGGCACAGTTATATAAGATACAAAGGTCACCTAGTAAGTGAAAGAGCTAGTATTTGAACCCAAGCAGTCTTGTCTCCATGGTTTAAATTCTAAATCACTAGGCACTAAAGAAAACTGGGAAACCATAGTAAAATACATAAGACAAAGACTTAATATCATGTTAAAAACTCTTGCAAATGAAAAAGAAATGGAAAAATACACTGTTTTCTATAGACAAGGTCTATGAACAAACAATTCACAAAGAGACATGTAAATGACTTATAAAATATGAAAAATGTTTATCCTCATTAAGAATCATAAGAATGCCAACAAAATACCATTTGTCTTCTGGACAAAAGCAAAAACAAAAAGAATGATAATACCCATAGGTATTATCTCCTTGTTGTAGTAAGGTAAATTGGTAAAAAACATTCCTGGAGGATTATTTGGAGACACACAAACACACACGCACACACACACACACGTACACATCATTCAGCCATTCAAATGTGCATACAGTTTGATACAGCGATTTGACTTCCAGTAATTTTCCCATGGAAATAATCAGAAAGCACATGAAAGTGTAGGTTAAAGAAATTTATCATGACATTGTTTATAATATTTACTAAAATATGAGAAAATGAAAGATTAATATGTTATGGTTCATCCATAAATGGAATACTATTTACCTTTTTAAAACAATGATGCATATTTCTATTTACTGACACGGGAAGAGGGTGAGATACTAATAAAGAAAGCAGAAGGTTTGTAAAACTGTATGAAGAGTATAATCCAATTCCACTCTTTAAAGTCAACATAGATGATTGTATATTCTGTCTGAGTCATGGAGTGTCAAACTTTAGTTTCTGCATGAGTCTTCATGTAACACTTCTTCAATCATAAAAAATGCCAATCACTTCGTTTCTAGAAGTTTAGAGAACTGAAACTCTTCCCAAGCCCTAAAGTAACTCCCTTTAGAAAAACCTAAAAGCAAGACTTTTCTGTTTCCCATCTTAGTGAATACCTATGTAATTGATTCTGCTGGAAACACGGGGAGAACATTTACTGTTACATACTAAGGCAATTTGATAGTAAGAACTTCCCAGGGGTCATTGCCTCATGGCCTCCAACACCATATCCCCTACCTGGTCAGTTTTCTAATCACTAGTCATCTGATAGCTGAAAATAATGATAGAGGTGACATATCAACAGCTCCCCAGAGTTCATCATCCAATGTAGTTCAAGGGAAAAAAAATCGGCCCCATAATATATACTTTCAAATGGGTTTGAGGAGAGAGAATGAAGCCCAGGAAAACTCACTTCATAAGTGCCGGCAATTAACAGTCACCACATTGCGCCTTCTTAAGCAAAGATGTCACATGCTCAGAGTCAGGGACAGTCAGAAGCTGCAGAATGTCCTCGCCTGCTGACTGATGAAAATGACTGACGCTGGGGCGCCAGCTGAAAAATCAATTATTCACATCTACTAGGCAGCTGCCCCCTATGAGCAGCGGCAGGTCGCAGGAAGGGGATATTGTTGTGGTTTGTTGTTAACATGCACTATCCATTTCTCTGGCCTTGAAGCTCAACAATAGCAAAATCAATAGGCTGCTCCAAACTAAGAAACAGACAGACAAGTTGGGCACCAACTGCATTTCAAACAACTAGAAACCTAACAACTCTGCCATCGACAAATGGCAAGGGGAAAGAATCCTCATCCCACTATCATCATTTTCCATATTCGGTGTCTTTTCTGTCTCCCACATTAATAAGAAAGTTTTATGTTATTACTAATCATTTAGGTCACCAAGAATGGAAAATAGATAATCGTGTTCAAAGGATCGTGTTCAGCTGTTTTTCACTTTTTCATCCATCTCATCTCATTGCCCTATGTCCTGCTGACCCTAAAAGCCCTCTTTAGGTATGTAGAGTTGTCTTTTCAAAGAATGAGACCTAATAAGACTAGGAAGTTCAGAAAACTCATTTAAGTATTTGCCAAACATTGTAAAATAAGGAAAACCTAGAGCTAGTTTTGTCAAACCATTTATGTTTAAAATGTATTTTAGGAAAATATTTATTTGCATGGTCCTAATGTTTGCTGTTCTTTATCAGTGAAAGCCTCACAATTGTGGGGATGCAAAATGATAGACATTTTGGAAAACAGTTTGGCGATTTCTTATAAATATAACCTTACCATGAGATCCAGCAATCTCACTCCTTAGATGAAATATAAGTTCACATAAAAACCTGTGTATGACTGTGTTGACTGTTCATAGCAGCTTTAGTCATGATATTCAAAAACTGGAAACAATTGAAATTTCCTTCCACTGGGGCTTGGGGAATGGGTAAACAAACTGTTGTATATAAATAGAATGAAATATTGGTCAGTAATGAAAATGAACAAACTATCAATACATGACACAAACTAAAGAAATGGATGAATCTCATACGTGTTATGCTAAGTGAAAGAAGTCAGACTCAAATGTTACTTATATTCCATTTATATGACATTCTGGATAAGGCAAAATTAGAAAGACAGAAAACAGATCAGTGGTTGACAGGGGTTGCAGGTACAAGAGGAGAATCTGACTACAAATGGGCAGTGGAAGGGAGTTATTTGTAGTGATGGAACTGTTTTGTATCTTGATGGTGAAGTCACATGACTATATGTGTTTGTCAAAATTCACAGAGCTGCACACCAAAAGAGTGAACTTTACCATATGTAAAATTTTCTTTAATTTTTTTCATCAAAAAAATGAAGAAAAAATAACTCAGGGAATTCTTCTACAGCAATAAACCACTTTATCTCTCATCCCAATACATTTCCCTACTGCTTTCCCATCCTAGCTAATGGCACATTCTCCCCTGTTATATCGAGGTTAAAGTTACAATGCAATTTGACGCTGGAGTAGACAGGACTCTCCAAAGTATATCCCTCCTTGTAAGACATGGACAGAGAAACCAGTCCAGGACAGTGTAGATTTTTTTAAAAAATGAATTCATAACTACTCACGTCTCAAAACCTTTCCTCCGAAGCCTTCTTGAAAGAATTATAACAAACAGAGAGATCACGTAGATAGATTACTAGACCAAAAAAAAAAAAAAAAAACTAGGAGTCCTGGGTGGAGTTTTACCAAATCTGCCACTAATTTGCAACATGATTCTAAACAAATTACTTTGCATTTATATCCATCAAGTTCTCAGCAGAAAAAAACTCAACTCTCAGGTGGCTTGAGAGACTTCCAAGAGTATAGGCAGGGTGAAGGAAATTAGCAAGGGATGTTGAAACACCCAGACATTAGCAGTAATGGGAGCTGTTACCACCCTCAGTCTTGAAGATCTAAGAGAAAGAAGTAATGCTTCTATAGGGACCCAGTGAGACATGGAGCCGTGATTATGAAAGACTGACTCGAAGCAAAAATCACAGTCCCAAACTGGAAATCATTTCACCATCTCTCTCCTCCCCTCTCCAATGTCTTATTGGTGCTTCTTATTGGCTAAATCCAATAAGAGGCCAGCTAGAAGGGAGCTTAATGACGTAGGCCTTGGTAGTCAACCTTCAGAAAGCAAATCAGGGCAGAGAGGAACAGAATGGATCCTAGAAGGAAAGGAATGGGGAGGGCACACTAATAACAATTACCTCAATATTTATTTCTTAAATTAGTTAATTTATTTTTATATTTTTTTGGAGTCAGAGTCTCACTCACCCAGACTGGAGTGCAGTGGCACGATAACGGCGCACGGCAGCATTGACTTCCTGGGCTCAAGAGATTCTTCTGCCTCAGACTCATAAGTAGCTGGGACTACAGGTGCACACCACCATGCCTGGCTTATTTTTCTGATTTTTTTGTAGGGACAAGGTCTCACTATGTTACCTAGGCTGATCTCAAATTCCTGGGCTCAAGCTTTCTCCCACCTTAGCCTCCCAAAGCACTGGGATTAAAGGTATGAGCCACCACACCCAGGCCTCATTATTTATTAAATGTGATTTGAAAACTTCTAAAATTCTTGATGCTTGAGCAGCCTATGAATCTGATAGTCAACTGTTGAAGCCTCCCTCCATGTTCCCTGGGAACCACACTTTCACATACAATAACTCCTAATTCTTCAAGAATGCAATTGCCTTCAACCATTGGGCTAAAACCTGTTTTTCATCCAGCTAAATCAACTTTTATCCAGTGATGAATGGCCAACAACCTTAGTGAAGCAAAACTCCTTTAGAAGAATTCTCAGTTGCCTATCAAAACTTTAACCAACATGCTTGAAAGGAGTAAGTATACAAATAAATAAGTATAAATTTAGTTCTATAAAGAGTTAAAGATTCTAGAGATTTGTTCTAGAAAAGTGTGCAGCCATCTAGTAGGGCTTAATTCCTATCTCAAAATATAGAATTATGAATATATACAGAATTAAATATATACATGAAGCAGGAATCCTCCTTCAGTTTTTAAATCCTCACTCTATAACTCTACCAGGGGCTGTGAGTGTGTGTGTATACAAAGTTCCAGAACTAAAACACAAACTACATGGCAAACTAGGTCACTAAATATAGTCTGTTTTCAGTCCTTAGAGCACTACTTAAGGCTTATGAGTTATGAGACCTGTTTTACTTTGATATTTTTTCATAATCCCCCAAGTGACACTTTTATTCTCTCCTTAAATTCAGAAAACATTTTTATCTCTGTGCATGTTTCAGTGGCAATGGGAATAAAAAATAACTTTGCAACATGAGAAAGTGAACTATAGAAAGAAACAAGCCAATCACAGCCTTAAGCAATAACCTCTGTTATGCTCCTAAGTCCACAAACTACATTCAGCATGGTACCGGTGTTGCCACCCAACAAATCGTAAGCCCTGCTGCTCCACCACTGAACTCTCAGCGGTGGTGGTGTCCTGGGAGATTCTTGAGAGGATCTGAGCAGTACTGAGGCTATTTGCTCTCTGTCAAAATCCTAATGTGCCTCATCCATCAGCACTGAGTTGTTAGACTGATGCTGTAAGTCTAACAATGCATTAAGCAGGTCATCTGGAACTCCCAAATTGAAAGGAGGGAGCGAAGTAACATGTGGATTGCTGACACCCTTCCAATTTAAGGTCTTTCCTAATTTAAAGACTGCCAGAATCTATTCTCAGGATACATAGTCAGACAACCAGTGGCTGGGATTGAGCCACACTGATTTCTGAGCAGTTCTGCCCAGGGTAACTATACAATTGGCTCATTTGTCTCACAGTATGAAGGTAGAGGGCCACTGGCAATATTCAAAGAGCTGCACTGAGCAGATTCTCAATATCATGAGTAACTGCAACTCTGACTCACTGCAAGGCCTGAGGCAAAAGGGCAAAATAGACTCTTCTTGGAAGTCTTCTTTCTGAATCACCTTTCCTTTCACCTCCAGCAACCCTTCTTCCTTTGTTCTCCATCCTTCCCTCATAATGATCTATGGCTCTCCAGAGCCCCAGTCTGCAGGATACCTATCAGGTGCTAACCTTTTTCCAAAGGTGCCTGAATCCAAAATCATTTCTCTCTCGCTAATACGCCATAAGATGCAGGTGATGGAGAAACCTAATATTCTCTTCTAGCAATATCTGAATTTTGAGGTGGAAATTTTAAAACACAACAAGATCACACTTGAAGAAAATAACTAGGAAACTGTCTTCTCCATTTTTAATAACTTTGCTTCCCTAATCTGTCCGGAGTGAAAACAGTGGAGGAGGTAGGGAACTTTCCATCATTTCAGAATTTCTTTCCCAAAGGGAGAAATAACTTCCTATGTGACCTCCTCCAAGAAGAGAGAATGAAAGAAGGAACACCTCTTCCTTCTTCTAGAAGCTATTGCCCACTTTTTGACACCCATTTCTACCTTATGAATAAGGTTTTAATGAGGCCCTTTAAGTCTGTTTCAATAAATTATAGTAAAATATTATTTTTGGAAATAAGTTTATCAATTGTTTGTCACATAATCCTAACCTCCAAATTTATGCCACTAATTACATAGCTTCAAATTAATGTATTTTAATTAATTTCTCTAATTTTAAGGAACTTATTTTTGTAATTATCCAGTTTTACTCCATGCAATCTATCTTAAATACTTTTTTAGAAGTAAATAGGCTATATGTAAATGTCAATAAAAGTATATTTTACATACTTTAATAGACAACAAATAATTGTTGTGATTCTAGCAACCAGCACTGAGTTATATGCTCATATGGAGATAAGATATTAACTCTTTAGCTGTGAGAGGACCCAAAGCTGAAAAAGCTAACATATCAACAAAATATTAGCAACTTACTCTGTAGAATCGGACTCGCCAACGATCACAGTTCACACATGTTAAACAGGGTGACCTTTAGAAAGGCCTGTCCCAGACCAAATGGTCCACTCTCTTCATTGAAAGATGTCTCCATCTAAAATTGTATCTCAACTTTCCAACTGACTTCACCCCACTCCTATTAGAGTGCAGGAAGACCATCATAGATCATTTCTTGTTGTGTTGGGTGCTTTTTGAAAGAGGGAGCAAGATTGGCAAACAGCTCCTGAAAATCTATTAAATAAGTCTATCAACAAAATGCAGAATAAGCTTAAAAAATAATGAGACCATTGCTGAATGAGGCAGATGGCTTGGCAACCCTAAAAGACTAACATCAAACAAACATTCATTTGAGTCTTCATCGAGCTTCACTAAATTAGTATGTGAATTCAAGCATTTGTCTTTTGACATTTCTTTCCCAGTGATGGAAACTATATGAGTAAAGACCACTAGGCAAGAGGAGGAGGAAATGTTAGCCAAAGAAAATGGCACTTGTAAGTCATGCTGACACTAAGCCTTATGGGAGTATAATAGAAACTATTGGAGACTTTCCATCTATACCTCAAAGGCCTAGGGACGTATTGAGTTCTTCACTCAAGTGCAATTACCCACAATTATTGCCCCAAATTTTTCAAACCACCACATTCTTTGTGCATTGAAGTAGAATCCTTGCCATGCTATTGGTGAATTGATCTTCAATGATATATGCACTCACAAACAGGAAAAACAAACTTTTACCCTCTGTGAAAGTTCATAGAGGGATGGGGGTTGAAAGGAGAAAAAGTCTTGTTAACATCATACACCAAACAAGGGATACAGTCACACTAAAATAACACAGTTCTCAAAGAGTATTATTTAAGAATACCAGACCTTGGCCGCCAAACCATGCAAAGACTACACTGAAGATGTATGTGTGTGTGTGTGTGTGTGTGTGTGTGTGTGTGTGTGTGTGTGTGTCTCACAAGATTCACTAGACTTTACACTCAAAAAAATAAGTTCAACACACTGAATATTTATAAGAAACCATAAAAGACAATTAGCAGTTAAAAAAGAAAACCACTACAAAGGAAAGGATTTGCCATTCACTCTGTAAAAGTCCATGATAATCTGTCTTTGAAATCACTTGCTATGAAAATAAAAGATATTCAAAATGCATCAACAGAATAAGTGAGCAGGATTAAATTCAAATTAAAAAGACTAGCTTTATTCTCTTTTTAGGATTGTCAGTCAAAAATATTCCTGTGGTACTAGAAAAAAAAAATCACCTCTCTAATCATCTCACAGAACTCATAACCCTAATGAGAAGAAACATGATGACTTATAAGCGTAGAACATTGACACATGGTGTGAGGCTGTCTTCATTGAAGTATTACTTTCTGGTAAGACAACAGAACTACTTGTAAAAGGAAGAAAGATATTACATCTTTTCTTCCCACCATCTAAGCTGGCCTTGTATGCTAGAATCTGGGCCAAAAAACCTGAAAGACTCGCTCAAGTGATTATATAAACTAATTGACTTTTCAGCAATCATGGTGATGGATTCTTGCTCTATCATTTTGATGTATACCTTCCTGAATCTCATCTCCTGCACATCTAAATGAAATGAATTACCTTTTTGTTTTGTATATAAAATGTAAAGAGTCCATCCTCGTCTTTTTCCGAACCAAATGAAAATTGGCAAAAAAAAATTACAAAGAAAAATATTTACTTTTAATCATTTGGGAAGCATTTTCAAAGAAAATATTCATAATATTGAGATATATGAAACCATCTAAATATCTAACAATGGAAAATATTTACATATATTGTGGTACATCCACTTGATACAATGCCATTTATGAAGTATTTTAATGGCAAGAGACATCTTTTTATATTTTGATAGAAAGCAAAACTAGAGGTCAGCTTGGTAGGTATGTGTAGTGGTCATTACTGCTGTTTGCCAAATTTTTCCAATTCTCCCATTTTCTGACCAGATGGTGCCATGGCACTTCCTGGCCCACATGAGTAGTTCTGGACACTAACTTGTGAGTGGAAGTGATATTTGTCACCTCAGACCAGAACATGTCATTTCTGGCATAAGAGCCTCTAGAGCTTTTTTCCCTTCTGCCACAGTAACTTCTAGGTAATGGCTTCTCATTAGCTAAAGAACGAAGAAAATGGTGCTATGGAGCAGAGCATTCAATGCATCTGTGACAGACTTGAAGCATGAGTGAGAAAAAAAACCTTCGTTGTTCAAACTCACTGAGATTTGAGGGTCGTATATTACAGCATGCCCCAGCCCTCTCTGACAATCACATGGTATGTACAGTATAGTCTGAAAGGAAAACCTACCTAAAAGGAAAAGCACTAAAATATTAATGTATAGTAAATACCCTTGGGTAGGTCACGGATAAATTTTTATCAACTTTCTACAGTTTCTATATTTCTATAATGAGCATTTAATAACCTTATAATCAGAACGGAAGACTTTGCATGTTTTCAAAGTGGCAAGGTAAATTAGAAAGATAAAGTCTGTAAATTGTTTTCTATATTTGCCAGTTAGGTAAATGAAGCCAGGTTTTACCCTGAGGCTCTCACAGGAAACACTTTTTTCCAGTATCACTAAAACTGCGGTTTCTCGTCCTTTTAAAACCCTTATGAACTGTCAAACCAAGAAGTTGTTGCCCCATTTTAAATTAAAAAAAAGTTGAAAACATCCTCTGTTTATAGAGTTATTAGTCAAAGACTAAAATTACAAAGTTTCTTGCTTTAGCTCTATTTCTTAGCGAACATGGACCCAATAAAGGAGTTAATAGATAAAAAGCATTTCCTCTAGATACCAATTGTGTTATATCGATTATAATGTAAAACTCAAGTGTATAGAAATTCACTTGACAGCTACTAAACAAGACAGCATGAACAAGAGTAATCTAATATATACTAATTTCCGTGGCGAAAATAAATGTTTGTGGGAGGGGGAGTTTAAAGTGGCATTTAAATATAAGTGCTATTGTAAGTATTATTTCACTGTAAGTTCCCACTGTGCTTCAAACAATGCCCTGCACACAGTAAATAGTCAAGTGGTTTAGTGGAAAGAACATTGGATTAAAAGTCAAGAGGCCTGGATTCGTGATCCAGCTTCACCACTACATAATTAGCTAACTTTTAATCTATCATTTCATCTATTTTCTCATCAGTAAATCAGGAATTGAATGTGCCTCACCTGCCTCAGAGGCCTGTGTGAAGATAATGAGAGAATGATTAGGAATAAACATGTTATTTAAATTATAAAGCATTTTTCAGTTAACTAATGTATCCCCTTTATGGAATCCCGATCTACAATGGAAAACTTTGTTGCAAGATTTCATCTCATCATCACTGAGATCAACAATAATCAAATCTACCTGCTTCTGTAAGCAAATATCAGGACATGAAATGGTAGGTGTTAATAAAGCATCCAAGATATTTGAAGAACGCTCTCCAAGTTATTTGAAATTCCTACTTAGCACAATTTAAAAATTCCCTCTTTTTAGAATCAAGCCACAGTAGTAGTCATTTAGGCTTTTGACAACTGTCATAATTCAAAGGACCAAGCAAGAACTTTGTTTCTTCTGCCAGACCCTCACTCAGAATGTTACAACTCCTCCCTTTCCATACAGAGGAGTGGTGCTGGAAAATCTGAAATAATTCCTTTTTATTTCTACATGGAGTGACAAAAAGACACTGGAAACAGTTAAGAGCAACACAAGGGCACTGAAAAGACTTGTGGACTACAGGCCAAGCAGGCCAGTGGGGCCAAAGCCTGGAAAATGTTCAGAACATAAATCACACAACGCTGGATTACTTTAGACCAGGGGTCAGCAAACTGTTTCTGTAAAGGTCCAGAGAGTAAATATTTCAGTCCTTGTGGGCCATGCGGTTTCTATCGCAACTGCCCAACTCTGCTATTATAATGCTAAAGCAGCCATAGACAATACATAAAGAAATGTGCTCCAATAAAACTTTATTTACATACACTGAAATTTGAATTTCGTATAATTTTCACATATAATGAAAAATTATTCTTCTTTGAATTTTTTTCCATCACTGAAAAATATAAAAAAACATTCTTATCTTGCAAGCTGGATTTGGCCTGCCAACTGTAGTTTACTGACCTCTGTTTTAGACAAAGACATAGTATTAATTTAGCTCAGTCTCCCCAGAAGCAGATCCTAAGACCAGAATTAGTCTGTAAGTAATTTATTAGGGGAGTCTTGCCAGGAGAGATGAGTAAAGGAGAGGAGGAAGCAAAAAAGAGGGAAGGAGGAGGAACTGTGAGTCAATCCTCAAGATGGCACCCAATGGTCCCCACCTCCTAGTATTCACACCCTTGTGTAGTTCCCTCCCACAATGTATCAGCGTTGGTCTCTGTGTGATCAGTAGAACTCAGTAAAGATAATAATACATCACTTTCAAGATTAGGCTATACAACACAGGGGCTTTTGTTTTGGGCTCTCACTCTTGCTCACTCTCTCGCTTGCTCTGGGAGAATCCAACTGCCATGTATTGAAGACACTCAAGCAGCTCTGTGCAAGGGCCTACATGGCAAGAAATTGTGGTCTCCAGTCAACAGTACTGTGATGAGCTTAGAAGCAGATTCTCCAGCTTCAGATGACAACAGCTCCAACTGACAGCTCAATTACAACCTCATGAGAGACACTGAGCCAGAACCATTGAACCACTCCTGGACTCCTGGTCATTAGAAATTGTGTGGCGGTGAATATTTGTATACCTAGCCCTGAATTGTACCCCACAATTTTAAAATAAAAATTAAAACACAAAAAAAACAAAACAAAAGCCCCTGTGTTGTATAGCCTAATCTTGAAAGTGATGTATTATTATCTTTACTGAGTTCTACTGA
>CAUYQG010128106.1:0-10171 GCA_963574415.1 Tarsius wallacei
CGCGCGCCTGTAGTTCCAGCTACTCGGAAGGCTGAGGCGGAAGGATCACCGGAGCCCAGCAGGTCGAGGCTGCGGTGGCCGGGAGCGGCCACTGCACTCCAGTCTGGGCGACAGAGTGAGACTCCAACTCAAAAAAAAAAATAAAATAAAATAAAATAAAATAAAATCAGATACATCACAGAAAATTGAAATCCACAAACTCTAAAATAGCCATTAACTTTAACTTATTCCATCAAACCATCAAAATTTAGTAAAGAACCAAGTTAGGAAATTACATACATTTCTCTCTCCTACATCAAGGGAAAATACCTTAATTCAGCAACAAGAAGGAACATAAGATGCAGAAGGAATTAGGATACCCTCAAAGTTAATTGCTGTCTGGATAATAGAAGTCACTGGATGGCAAGTAGAAGTCAACCTATGAGAAAAAACTTTAAATAGGAAATATTTTTTTAAAGAGTCTTTATATTGCTGAGGAAAATACAATTTTAGTAATAAATAGTACATTCGTTATGTTTCAAAGAATGACGAGTTGTTTAAAGGATTTTAGAATTCTCTTACTGTTGGCTGTTTTAATAATACAGTATTTCTTAGAAAGTCATATTCAGGAATTTTTAAATGCCTTTAATGGACTTTTCTTTAGGATTCAGGTGTTCATTTATGTGTTATTGATGACTCCAATGAACATATGCTTACTGTATGGGACTGGCAGAAAAAATCAAAAGGAGCAGAAATAAAGGTAAATAAAAAAATTTTTAATTGAGTATTACCTTTTAGAGTACATTATTTGTTTTGCAGTATTTGGAACTATATTGCATATTCTTAAGTTGCAATAGCAAACCCACTGACCCAATTCATCAGATTTACTGATTTATCATAATTCTTATGGTATTGACACAACAGTTATACAAGATAAAATAGACAACTTGAAGCAATTCCAGTATTTCAGATGTCATGCTACTGAAATGACAATGTAGGTGAGTATCTACTCAAAATTAAGACTACTTCTTTAATAAAAGATGTAATTTCACTCAATCTATAAAGGTGTATAAATCTAGAGATATAACGGGAGGGCTTATATGATGATAAGTTTTTTGGTTTTAATTATATTTGTAGGATTATTATAGCAAATGCTATAGCATTTATAATTGCTGTAGAATTGGGTTGGTCCCTTTGTGTGGATCAGGCTGTAAGTTGCAAGAGAAGAATGTAGTTAGCATTGAAGCTGCATTTCATATGGGTCAGAAATGACTTTCTCCTGACAGGCTTTCAAAGAGATCCAAAGTGACAGAATGGCTTTTAAAAGCCTATGACTTTTTTGCTATACTTTTTAAAATTTTATTTTAGAGTTATGCAGTATAAGTGAGGGTTTGCTATATAAGTAGGCTGCTTGCAGGTGAAATTTTGGCCTCTAGCTGGCCCTCTTCCCCTGGTAGTGGACCGGGTGCCCTTTGTATACCCTCCCTTACCCCCTCCCACCCCCTCCCCAGCAATGCCCCAAGACTGTCAATCCCACCCTTGTACTAGTGTGACTAGTGTTCAAGGCCCATTTAGGAGTGAGAACATGTAGTATTCAGCTCTTTTTTAATGTGATAGTTCACTTAATATGATGGTCTACAGCTATATTCAAGTTGCTGTGAAGGTCATGAGTTTTTTTTCTTTATGACTGCACAATAGTCCATCATATATATGTACATTTTCTTTATCCAGTTCAATTTTGATGGGTATCTGGATTGGTTTCATGTTTTTGCTACTGTGAATGGTATGGCAATAAAGATGCATGTGCAGGTGTCTTTTTTGTAGAGCAATTTATGTTCCTCTGTGTAAATTCCCAGGAGAGGAATTGCTGGATCATATGGAAGCTTGACTTCTAGTTCGTTGAGAAATCGCCCTATTGTTTTCCAAAAAGGTTGAACTACTTTACCTTCCTACCAACAGTGTAGCAGCATCTCCTTTCCTCTGCAGCTGTGCCAGCATCTGTTGGTTTTTTACTTTATTAATGATAACCATTCTTATCAGGGTTAGGTGGTATCTCATTGTAGTTTTGATTTGCATTTCTCTGATGATTAGTGAGGCTGAGCATTTTTCCATGTGTCTGCTGGCTGCTTGTATGTCTTCCTTTGAGAAGTGTCTGCTCATGTCTTTTGCCCACTTTTGAATGGGATTTTTTTTTTTCCTTCCAGTTAGTTTGAATTCTTTGTAGATCCTGGATGTTAGGCCTTTGTCAGATGCATAGCTTACAAATATTTTTTCTCATTCCTTATATTGCCTCTTATACTCTCTCAATGGGTTCTTTTGCTGTGCCTAGAAACGACAATACAAAAATTCATATGGAAACAAAAAAGAGCACGAAATAGGCAAAGCAATCCTCAGCAAAAGGATAAAGCTGGAGGCATCACACACCCAGACTTTAAACTGTATTATGAGGCTCTAGTAACCAAGACAGTATGGTATTGGTGCAGGAATAGGCACATAGACCAGTAGAACAGAACAGAAATTCTGGAAATAAAAGCACGGTGCCTCAACCAGCTCATCTTCGACAAAGTCATCAATAACAATCATTGGGAAAAGGAACCCATATTTAGCAAATGGTGCTGGGAAAACTAGCTAGCCATGTGAAGAAGAATGAAACTAGACCCTCTGCCTATCCCCCCATTTATAAAAATCAACTCAAAATGGATCGAGGACTTAAATGTAAAACCTCAAACTGTAAGACTCCTAGAAGAAACAATAGGAAACACCCTTCTAGACATCGGAGTAGACAATCAATTCATGACCAAGTTCCCAAAAGCAAATGCAACAAAAGCTAAGATAGACAGGTGGGACATTATCAAACTAAAAAAGCCTTTGCATATTTACTATACTCTTAAATAACATCATATTCTCTCCATCTTCTCTCTTTTTTAGCAGTTTGTTTTGCATAAGCTTCAAGCCTTTGGCTTGTTAGTCACAAAGATATTTCATGTGTAAGTTAATCCTTTGAAAGAAGGAGATTCAATCTGATTGTACCTAAAAGGAATATAAGCTGTCAGAAAACCTCAAACTTTAAAAAGCAAAAAAGACATAGATTGTCCTCAAATTAAAAGTTATAATAAAATGAAATACATGAATTTTGATCCTTTGTTGTAAAGTCTACCAGGTGAAGTCTTGTGATTTTTCTCCTGTTGGCTCCTCCTCAGTCTTCTTTCCAAGACCTTAAATGTTGACGTTCTTCATAGTTTTATTCCAGATCTTCCAATGACATCATATACTGTTCCCATGATTTTGGTCACTGTCTGTCTACTGCTTCTCACATCAGGTCTCTCAAACGTTTAAACTCACAATTCTAGTTGCCTATGAGACTTATTTATTTATTTATTTTTGAGTTGGAGTCTCACTCTGTCGCCCAGGCTGGAGTGCAGTGGCACACTCATGGCCACCCCAGCATCAACCTCCTGGGCTCCAGCAATCCTTCCGCCTCAGTCTTCCAAGTAGCTGGAACTACAGGCACACACTACCACGCCCGAATAATTTTTTATTTATTGTAGAGATGAGGTCTTGCCAAGTTGCCCGGGCTTGTCTCGAACCCGTGGGCTCAGGCAATCCACTTGCCTCAGCCTCCCAAAGTGCTGGGATTACAGGCTGAGCCACCGAGCCTGGCCAAGACATCTTTATTTAAATGTCCTCCACCATAAGTCAAAATCAACAGGTTCATATCTGTATTAATCATCTTCCCTAGCCCCCCAACCAGTTTTGCCTCTCAGTGGTTGATACCACATTTCTCCTAGCTGTCCAAGCTAGAAACTTTCATGACTCCTTTTTCCTCACTTCTCACACCCAAGTAGTGGGAAGTTCTCTAAAATTCTAAATGTCTGTATTGTAACTCTTCAGGACAAGTGGCTACAAAACAATGAAAGCTAACTTAATCAAAACAGAATATATTGACTCTTGTTTAGGGAGGAAGTGAATACCTCTGGTAAATAACAGAGGGATTTTGCCTCGGGTTTGACTTGATTTGGGGAGTGGATCACTGGATTTACTGTCTCTCTTCTCAGATTCTCCTGTGTATTAACTTTATTCTCTTCTACTGTAGATGGGCTGTATCCTTGCTTAAGTCACAAGCATTTGGGGAGTTGATACATAACTTTATGTAAGTTTAAAATTCAATAAGGCAACTTTAAAACCTTACTGACAAAAATTAAAGAACACCTAAATAAGCGGAAGGATATTGCATAATCATAGTTAGAATACAGTAAAGATGTTACTTCTCTGCATATTGATCTATACATTCAGCATAGTAAAAAAATTCTGCATGAGTTTTTGTAGATGTTGGAGAAACTGATGTATGTGGAAATATGGTGAGAATGCAAAGTAACTGGAACTCTCATACACTGCTGCTGGACATATAAGTTGTTAAAGCCATTTTGGAAAACTATATGGCATTACCTACAAGGCTGAACTTGTGCATACCTTCTGACTCATCCTGTTCCTTTTCTAGGTAAAAACCCAACAGAAATATATACATGTGTTTGCTGTGAGACAAATAGTGCTATATATGGTAGCCAAAATAATGGAAACTACCCTAATGCCCATCAGCAGGAGAATGGATCAACCAATAATGTGGTCTTTTCATGCAAAAAAAAAAAAAAAGAAAAATACTATACAACAAGTAGAATGGCCAGGCACAGTAGCTCATGCCTGTAACCCTAGCACTTTGGGGAGGCCATGGCAGGAGGATTGCTTTGGCCCAGGAGTTCGAGACCAGCTTAGGCAACATAGCAAGACCCTGTCTCTACAAAAAAATTTTTTAAAAATTAGTCAGCATGGGGGTGTCACCTGTAGTCCCACCTACTTGGGAGGCTGAGACAGAAGGATCACCTGAACCCAAAGGTCAAGGTTGTGGTGAGCAGTGATCATGCCACTACACTCCAGCCTTAGCGACTGAATTACTCCAAAAAATAAACAACAAAAAAAAATTAGAATGAACAATTACAACTCTGTACACCAACATTAATGGATCTCACAAATGCAACATTATGAAAATAAGCCAGATGTGAAGGAGTACATTGTATGTGTTTCCACTTAAATGAAACACAAAACTAATCTATACTTCTAGAAATCAGGATAATTGTAATTGAGTAGGGAGAAGGAATAGTGACTAGAAAAGAGCTCTGGAGTGTTTCTGGGATAATAGTTATGTTTTGTTTCTTGCTCTGGATGGTGTACAGAGGTGTGTTCAATTTGTAAAATTTTATCAAGCTATGTTCTTACAATTTGTATGTTTTTCTGTATATAATACATCAATAAAAGATTAAAATAAAAGGTAACACTTATAGACAAAGTGTGATTTAATTTAATAGACAACTTTAATGTATGTTATTATCCTATCACTGGCACTGAGGGTGTACTAAGAATATTTGTAGCTATTTTTATAACCTTTTGGTATCTCATTGTGGCCTAAGATTGAACTGTCAAGTAGTTTTGATTTTGTCCAAGTGAAAACTGAGGACTTTTCAGTCAGTCTTTAAAAGATATCATTATCTTGGAGGAGATATGACCAGTTTTTTCTTTGTGATTGACACATTATCTTGTAATTTTACTTAGACCTGCTAAATGTGTCTGTGTGTGTGTGTGTGTATACATGCAAATCATGACAATTATATAACAAGCTAAGTATGCTATACTTTTTTCTTTATATCTGAATTCTAGTTAAGGAAGAAGGCATTTAGGATAGATTTCATCAGTTAGCCTTTATTTATATGCTTATACAAAGGCTTAATGTTAGTAATAGAAATATAAAAATTGTACATGCATAACGAACATTTGTATACCTAACCCTGAATTGTACCCCACATATTTAAAATAAAAAATTTATTAAAAAAAAAAAGAAATATGAAAATTGTGAAAAATTGGAGCCATGGGAAAAGAAAAAAAATTTTACAGCACTTTCAAATTATCATTAGTATAGTAGCATAAGTTTTATTATCTGTAACTCACTTTGTTCATAAGATAACCATGTTTATTTTGTTGGTTTATAAAAAGGAAATGCTTCCAAACACAAAGTTCTTCATTAAGTTAAAAAGTAGGCATAGGCTGGGCTCGGTAGCTCAGCCTGTAATCCCAGTGCTTTGGGAGGCTGAGGTGAATGGATTGCCTGAGCCCGCGGGTTCGAGACCCACCTGGGCAACTTAGCGAGACCTCATCTCTACAATAAATAAAAAATTAGCCAGGTGTGGTAGCGCGTGCCTGTAGTTCCAACTACTTGGAAGGCTGAGGCGGAAGGATCGCCAGAGCCCAGCAGGTTGGAGCTGCAGTGGCTGGGAGTGGCCACTGCACTCCAGTCTGAGTGACATAGTGAAACTCCAACTTAAAAAAAAAAAAGTAGGCATAAATGATCACCCTGCAAGTAAACACCAGCTAACGATAAACAACTTTACAAGCATGTAGGTATGTTTCATCTCACTGTTAAGTTTGTGTAGGTGATTTTACTGTAAAATATTCATTTAGTAAGAGTTCAATTATGATTTACTGAAATTATAGAAATATATTGTTTTAGAGTAATATCTTTGGTCGAGATCATTTTAATGAAAAAATTATACTTGTAATTCCTTTATGACTCTGGTACCTGTTTTCTTTCTTTAAACCTAACTTCTCTCTTTTTAGGTTTTTTGAGGAAAGAGCACAAAAATTCTCTGGGTTTGTTTTTGCTTTCGTTTATTTAGCGATGAGTAGTTACCCATTCTAAAACTACTTTTTAAAGCTTTAACCTGAGGTACAAATCTCTGCATTAGAAAAATTTTGTTGAATGGATGAATGGTCCATAATAATAGTACAAAGAGGCCAGGCTCCGTGGCTCAGCCGGTAGTCCCAGCACTTTGGGAGGCTGAGGCGAGTGGATTGCCTGAGCCCAAGGGTTCAAGACCCGCCCAGGCAACTTGGCAAGACCTCATCTCTACAATAAATCAAAAAATTGCCGGGCATGGTAGCGCACACCTGTAGTTCCAGCTACTTGGAAGGCTGAGGCGGAAGGATTGCCAGAGCCCAGCAGGTTGAGGCTGCGGTGGCTGGGTGTGTGCCACTGCACTCCAGTCGGGGTGACAGAGTGAGACTCCAACTCAAAAAAAAAAAAAAATAGTACAAAGAAAGATAAGACTATTTTCTTTCATTAAAATGGCAGTGTCTTTAAGACAATGTACATTGCTCTTACCTTTGGTAGCTGTAGTTTACTGAATATGCACAAAATTAATCTGTTATAATTCACATAAATCCTAGTGCAAAGTTTTTAAAAATAAATAGCATAAGGGATGACATAATATAAGTACATCAAATTTAAATTATTATTCTAAAAATCTGTTATTGACATTTTTCAGGAAAATAGCTCTTGGAAGAAAAGGCATTTCCTAAAAAATTTCCCCTGTCTTTAATTGTCAGTAGCTGTAATTGGTACTTGATGACGAAAAGGACATACATCGTCTAAAGCTTCATTTCTCTTTTTACAGACAACAAATGAAGTTGTTCTGGCTGTGGAGTTCCATCCAACAGATGCAAATACCATCATAACATGTGGAAAATCTCATATTTTTTTCTGGACCTGGAGTGGCAATTCACTAACAAGAAAACAGGGAATCTTTGGGGTAAGGATCAGAGCATTGTAACTTCATTAGGTATATAAAGCTTTAATTTTTTTAATTGAGTAAGCATAGCATCATCATGCCAAAGGGAAAACTGAAAATTCTCCTTGTTTCATTGTAGAAATATGACAAGCCAAAATTTGTGCAGTGCTTAGCATTCTTGGGGAATGGAGATGTTCTTACTGGAGACTCGGGTGGAGTCATGCTTATATGGAGCAAAACTACTGTAGAGCCCACACCTGGTAAAGGACCTAAAGGTATGATATAGTCCATGTTCAACTCATTCCTTAGAGTTCCCATGTGCTCTTGCCGTCCCGTCTTGTCTCCAGACCAGGAGAGAAAGCTGCCATCACCAGACCTTTTGTTTTCTGCATTCTTATGTTCTTTTTAAAAATGAAATTATCTAGTTATTTATGAAGTATACGTAATCTGCATTTGACTGTATGGGACCCTTCCCTTTAGGAGGTTAGTGTAAAATAGAGGTGATACTAATATATGTTAATTTAAAAAGCATAAAGGCTCACTGTCCCTTGGGCTGGTTCTGGTATATCTGTGAGGGCAAAAGGCATAGATGTGTGGTAAAATGAGAGAGGGGAGACAAAGCAGTAAATTCACAGTTCTGTCGGTTTTTCCTTTTCTTTTTCTCACTGTGGCCCTTCTTTCCAGCCCTAGTAGTGGGCCTTGGCATTCATTCAGCTTTACTTCAAATGAATTTTCCTTAAAAGTACAGATATATTTTATTCTTAGGTTCCATTTGCATCCAAATATATAGGTCTGCTTTGCTCTTTTCTTCGGTAGATGAAAAAATTAGAGAAAGGGCATTGAAAATAATCTTTGTTCAACCCCATTTTTTCCCTTACTATTTAAGAACAATCAGACTTTGAAAAAATGTCCAGGGTACCTTGTACTTCCTTCAAAGTAGAAGGTTATGAGAGAAAAATGGTAGACCTGGTTCTAAAACCACTGGGCCAGGAGCAGAGAGAGATTCTTTATCAGCAGCAACAGGGGTGATAACTGTAAAACTAGAACTAGCAACTGATGCAGTGGCTCATGCCTATAACCCCAGCACTTTGGAGGCCGAGGCAAGAGGGTTGCTTGAGGCCAGGAGTTCGAGACCAGCCTGGGCAATACAGCGAGACCTCATAGCTTCAAAAGAAAAAAAAAAAAGAAGAAGAAGAAGAAACAGGATAGAAATAGCAAGGTCAGTCAGTCCCTGAGAATTCACCACCCCCCCCCCCAAAAAAAGCAAGGGGTGGGGGAACTGAGGTGCTGGAGAACCAACCCGAGGTTCCTGAGCCATACCCCTAGGGGGGTCACAGAATAGCATGTTCTTCTTTCTCTTGTTCGTCCACCCTAAACACATCCAGATTGCTTCTCACCTCTCTCAAGTTCCTGCATCAGACCATGGAAATCACCCTAAGTGATTTATGAACAAAGGAATCCCTGTTCTGCTACTCAGAAAGACCCAATTTACATGTCTGTCTTCTGAAGTAAACTTTCCCGGGGTTAGCAAAATGTCTGGCATTTGGTACTAGCTGTTTGAAAACTGTCAAACATTAAGGTAATGATTTTACTCTCACCTTTGGGGGTCAGTATAGGAGGAAAAGTTGAGTAGTATTGATTAAGAATTATTTTCACTGAAATGTGGAATTTAAATTTAGCATTATAATTGTCAAGACAATCACAAGGGGTTTTATACCATATATTTTTGGAGATATATAAAGATGTTCCTTGACTTAGAGTGGGGTTATGTCCTAATAAGTCCATATTAATGTTTTAATTAATATTTTTCAAGTCTCTTCACCTGAATTTCTAAGCTTGGCAGTTGAATTGAATTAGACATGTTCAGAAGATTAAAAAAAAAACAAAACCTGAAATTGTAATACGATTGACCCTAACCTCAGTCATTGGCTGTATATTCTTAGATTCTTTCATTCAGTTTAGGTTCAGAATTTACACATGAGAAGTATGGGAGTGGGTTGAAAGTTCTTAAGAAAAAAGGAAGTTACAATAACAGTATTAACTACTTTTCCCATATAATTCTCTTTTCTTTTTCTTCTTTTTTTTTCTTTCTTTCTTTTTTTGAATTGGAGTCTCACTCTGTCTCCTAGGCTGGAGTGCAGTGGCACACTTACAGCCACCCCAGTGTCAACCTACTAGCCTCTCGCAATCCTTCTGCCTCAGCCTTCCAAGTAGCCTGAACTACAGGCACACACTACCACGCCCGGCTAATTTTGTATTTATTGTTTTTTTTTTGTTTTTTTTTTTGAGTTGGAGTCTCACTCTGTCACCCAGACTGGAGTGCAGTGGCCGCTCCCAGCCACCGCAGCCTCGACCTGCTGGGCTCCGGCAATCCTTCCGCCTCAGCCTTCCAAGTAGCTGGAACTACTGGCGCGCGCTACCACACCCGACTAATTTTTTGATTTATTGTAGAGATGAGGTCTCGCTTGCCCAGGAGGGTCTCGAACCCGCGGGCTCAGGCAATCCACTCACCTCAGCCTCCCAAGGCGCGGGATTACAGGCTGAGCCACCGAGCCCGGCTAATTTTTTATTTATTGTAG